>CATIWR010095885.1:0-16501 GCA_949677035.1 Omphalea diandra | reverse complement strand
AAAATGATTTTGAGAAAGGAAAGGTTGATACCACACTATTTGTGAAAAAACACATACATGACACTTTAATTGTCCAAATCTATGTTGATGATATTATCTTTGGTGCTACTAATGAATCTCTTTGTGAGGAATTTGCTAAGTGTATGACTAGGGAATTTTAAATGAGCATAATAGGATAGCTCAAATTCTTTCTTGGTCTACAAATCAAGCAACTCAAAGAAGGGATCTTCATTAACCAAGCCAAGTACACAAAGGAAATGTTAAAGAAATTTGGCATGGAAGGATGCAAGGTAGCAAAAACTCCAATGATTAGTACCATCAAGCTAGATAAGGATGAATTGGGCACGGTAGTAGATGAAAAAAGATATTGAGGTATGATCAGATCTCTACTCTATCTTACTGCCTCTAGGCCAGATATAATGTTTAGTGTTTGTATGTGTGCTAGATTTCAATCTTCACCTAGGGAATCTCATTTGAATGCTGTAAAAAGGATTTTCAAAGATTTGCATGGCACTATTCACTTACGACTTTGGTATCCTAGGAACTCTTCCTTTAGCCTAATAGGGTACTCGGATGCGGATTACGCAGGTAGTCTTTTAGATAGAAAAAGCATTTTTGGGACTTGCCAATTCATAGCAGAATATCGAGTCTCTTGGTTTAGTAAAAAGTAAGTATCGGTTGCCTTGTCCACCGCAGAAGCCGAGTATGTGGCGAAAGGGTTATTGTTGCACTCAAGTTCTTTGGATGAAACAGTAATTAAAGGACTTTGGTAAAGTGATTGATCACATTCCTATTAAATGTGACAATACAAGTGCTATTAATCTTTCAAAAAATTCCATCCAACGTTCTAGAAGTAAACATATAGATGTTAGACATCACTTTCTTGGAGATCATGTGCAAAAAGGTGATATTGTGTTAAAATTCATTGACACTAATCATCAACTTGCAGATATTTTCACTAAACCACTAAATGAAGAAAAAATGCACTTCATTAAGAGAGAATTAGGAATGCTTGATGGACCTCAAGTGAAAATTATTGTTTGATCTAGTGTGATATATGTGTGTGATATGTTTAATTAATGATATTGAAAGATTTTATACTTTGATTTTAGGAGATCATATATTTTTATTTATTTTCATTCTTATCCTTGATGACTCGCAATTCACGGTCGCTATTCATTCTTCACAGTCGCAAAATACAAGTCAAACTTTTTCGGCCATCAAATGTCAATTCGCGGTCGCAAAAATCACTCTCCACTGCGAATTTTATCGATTTTTTAAAATTCTGACCATTGCAGCGTGCATTCCCAAGGAAAATTTGTCCATTACTCACATTTTTTGAAATTTGCGGTCGCGACTGAAGAAATCGCAGATGCGAATTACAGTAACTGACTCATATTTATGAGATTTGATTGCTAACCATTGCCAACCCTTCATTTAATCCATTTCTAGCCGTATCTGACTGTTTTCACACCCCTTGAATCCTATAAATACCCTCTTAAATAGTGATTTCATCACAACTCAATTCTACCAACTTCTAAATCTCCAATTCTCTCAAAATTTCTCCTCTCTCTCTCAAGCAACTGCCATGGCACCCAAGAAATCATCAAGAGCCGACAAGGGCAAGGGAATTGCACAACCCTCTGCCTCTCCTTCTGTTCTCAACATGAGAGGAGTAACCCATGAGGAAAAGGGGAGATACAAAGCAAACCTCTCCAAAACCATCCTCCCAAACAAAATACCTTCATCTTTTCTGCTCGAATCTTTTGGTCTCGCCAATGAAATCTGGGCATTCCTGTCCAATTTGGGCTAGAATGACTTTATCTTTCGAGTGAAACCAGGATATGAAGAGATCGTTTGAGAGTTTATGTGCACGGTTCAGTTGAGCCGTAAAATGGAGTCTCTTGTAGGGCAATATGGGATGACTTTTAGGGCATTCAGAGATCCATACTACATCACATTCGAGCAGTTGTTCGACCTCTTCACTCTTCAAATTGGCGAGCACATTTTGTTCATCATTGTTGCCCTCGATGTCATTTACTCTGAGTTTTGGGCAGAGATTTCGATAGAGGCCAAGCACGACCCTCGATCTTCCTTGGCGAAACATATCAAGACTTTGCCCTTATGGATCCTTCACCGCATCATCACGTTCTCCATCAATGCTAGGGGTGATGGAAATGAAAAGGTGTCACAAAAAGATATTGCCTTTCTCTTCTGCTTGGTGAAAAACAAGCCCATCCAAATCGGCAGGTATCTAGTGGATCAGATGATTCACATGAGTACCAAGCTAAAGAGTCAGTTCTTACTCCCATCGCACGTCACCGCCATTTATCGCTTTGTGGGCGCTCTTGACGAGGACAAGGAAAAGCTCCTCACCAAAAAGTATCTGCCTTCACAGAACTTTTTGGATCTTATATACCTCGTGAACGCCAAGGCGATTCATCCTGATTCCTATGCCTATTTACTTGGTGCATAAGGTGCACAACGACTGGAGAGTTCTCAAGCCTCCAAAAGGAAGTGCCTCCACATTGAAGAGGTTCCCTCTTCAGCCCCGTTTGCTCCTCCTCCACCAAAGCCAACCGAACAAGTATCGCTCTCCACCATCAACCGCAAGTTGGATAAGATAATGCGAATGATGAAGAGACGATCACTCTTCCTCTCCTTTCTCCACAGCGACATGGTGGATCTAGAGGAGAAACTTGGAATTTTGTCCTGCCACCTCCCCGATTTTATAGATTTTGATGATACTCAAGATAGGGATCAAGGTGTGAAAGATGGAGATGAAACCGAAGGTGGCCTCCCAGAGACAGCGACAGACTCGTCTGGCTATGATAGCGATTCCCCTGCCTTTTAGTGTTTAGGTTTCTTTTTATACTTTGTTTTTATTTGGTTACCTTTTGTAATCCAACCTTGTAATCACAAAGTTAGTATATTTATAAAAAGTTTGTTTTTGCATCTCTTTGTGCTTTCCATGTTTGTTTCTTATAGACTTTTGCTTCTTATGCTTAACTTTCCTTTAATTATCTTTAGTCTTCCCTATTTCCTTTTGATCTTGCCAAAGGGAGAGATAAAATAAGATTCAAGTGAAAAATTAGAGATAACTAATGAAAGGGGAGTAAGCAAACAAGTGCATAAGTTAACGGGGAGTATAACTTAAGCAACTTAGGTTTTACACTTAGGAATCTTTGATATGTTATTATTCAATTTTACTTCTCTACACTTATTTTTCACTTTGGATCAATCTAGGTTGTCAAAATCAAAAAGGGGGAGATTTGGACTAGGATGATTAATCCTAAGTTTAGATCCTCTTTTGAACTTGACAAAGTAGATTGATCATCACTAATATTTCAAATAAGTGTTGATTTTACAGAAATGAATCAATCCCTCAAAAAGAAATGAAAGGATTTGATAAACTCCAAAGTGACATGTAAATCGCGACCGCAATCTAGGATTCACGACCGCAACACATGTTAACACTTGCTTAAATTCAAGCAGGTGAAATCGTGGAGCCATTCTCGACTGCGACTGATGGAAAAGAAGAAGCCATTTTGTGACATATGAATTCGCGATGCAAGTCACGTCTTAGTCGCGATCGCGAATTTCAAAGTAACTCAAAAGGGAAGCAAGTCCACAACTACAGCTTGATAAGTGTCCCAGAAGACTGTTAGAAGTCAAAATTCGCGGAGGCATCTTGCTAGTAGCGACCACGAATCCTGTGGAAGAAAGATGACTTCTTTGGCAGATGAATTCGCATCCTCTGTCACGTCCTGTGCAAGAAAACTCGCGACCGCGACTTCTAAAAGTAGGTAAAAGACAACGACTACATTTTCCTGGTGAACTAATAAGAAGCTGCCATGTGGACTAGCCATTAGACACAAACGGGGTTTCCCTTGAAGAATTTGGATTTCGTGACCGCGAAAGGCAGTAGCGACTGCGATTTCATCCTAACAAGCATTTAATGCAAAATCTGTCAAGCATGTCTCAAAGATTTGATGAGCTATCTGCAACGTATCTTTGTGAAGTTTGGCTATAAATACTCCACCAAACAGCCCTGAATAAAGTTGCTAAGGAATTTATTACAAGTGATTAAAGCTCTCTATCTTTGCTACTCATTTCTTCATCTTCTTTATGAAATTGTGATTGTTAGGTGTGAGCATTAAACACCAAGTTGTAAGGTTTTGTGTTAGCCTGTAAAAACACTTCTAGAAAGGTTTAAGTGTGAGCCTAGTGAAACACTTGAGTGATGTTATGTGTTAGCCTAGAAAACACATTATTGTAAGGTTGTGTGTTAGCCATCAAAACACAAGTTGTATAAGTTGGGTGTGAGCTTGAAAACACCATTGAGATAGTGAAATACCCAATTGATTAATTGGGGAGTGGACGTATGGTCAATTATACCTGAAACCACTATAAATTGATTGTCTCTCTTCTACTCTTTCTTCTCCCTCTATCTTTGTTCTTGAAATTTTTATTCACCAATTTAACCCCCCTTCTTGGTGCCTAGGGACAACAAGAAGTTTTACCTTCTTGAGCCTATGAGGCATATGAAAGACTTTGTAGAGCCAGAAGTAATTATGGAATTGAGCTAAGGATTCAACGTATTGTTGGACTTATAATTATTTTGTTAGGATTAAGCCTCACTTTATTCTTCTTCCTGGACCATATCAATTCAAGATTTTATGGGTTGAGCTGATGTAGGCTTTGTGTTGGCTTGATTGAAGGCCTTGGCTTTGTCTTGGGAATTGTGAGGAGGCATTATAGCCTGTTTGGATAAATTCTCGAGTTAGAAAATTTGGTATGTAATTTGTATCTCTTTTAATAAATTCATTGTCAAAATCAATATGGAAAAGGTTACCTACCATCTACCAAAAATCTATTTTGATGCAATGTTTTGAACATATTTTATAAAACTTCTTTTGAAGATTTGCAATCAATGGGAAGAAAGATTTTTAATTTAAAAGAGCACTTTGAAATTTTGTAATGCATAAAATAATTGAAAAAGATTTCTTATTTTGTAATGCATGAAACAATTGAAAAGATTTCTTTTTTAATTATTGAATAATTTTTTTGGCAATCATTCTAGCTTCCAAAAGTGATTTGTATGATTTTCTCTTCCCCTTTTTGAACCTATTTTAATATCCCTCTATTTCCATAATTTTAGGGGCTAGAGAATCTATTAAATATAAACATGGTACTTCTAAGACTCACACCTCTTGATTTCTTTAAATATTTTAGTATGTTGGTCAGTCCAAGGAACAAATTTATTCTTTAACTTATCATGTAATAGTCCTATCAAGTGATTTATATTTGGGAAAATGTTTAAGACATAATTCACACCTCCTAGGAATATTTGCAATTGGTTTTTATCTAGGATTTTATCAGGAATTTATTCACAAAAGAGAGATTTCTCAATTAGTATAATGGTTCCCTATTCTATGTGATGGCCAAGGAATCTCACTCTAGCTTAGAAAAAGGAGATTTTGGATTTCGATACTACCAAACCATTCTTTTTTGTAAGGTACATAAAGGTTTTGAGATGTTTTAAATGTTGGTCTATAGAATTTGAGAAGATTAATACATTATCAATCTAAAAGCCATGACATTTGTCTAAAACGAACAATAAATGCAATTTTGTATTTGTCTTTTGGATGTATTTGTATATGCTAGAATCTAGATTTTATATCAAATTTTGAGAATATAAAGGCGGAGTAGAGTTTTTGAAGTAAGTCTTTCTTGTTAGGAATAGGATATTTGATCCATTTTTAGGCTTTATCTAAGGGTTTATAGGTGATGACAAACCTTGGGGTGCCTCTTTCAATTTCAGATTTCTTATTAACATCAAAGGTTGCACATGACTAAGGTGATCTGGATTTTAAAATGAGACCCTTTGATTCTAACTCTTGTATTTCTATCTCATAAAATTGTTTTAATTCAACATTCATTTGGATGGATCTAGCTTTGTTAGGAATTTGCTAGTCATCAAATCCTTTTTCGTATAAGAGATATATTAGATGTTGCTTTCTATCCCAAAAGGCAGATCAACATAGATCTCATACTTAATTTGCTTTTAAAATGATAAAATTTTCTCTTGTACATGGTTAATTTATAATTATCTTTTCATCTTTTGTAAGGAGATATTTTGTTTTAAATGTAAAATGTGGGTTTGTCTGCCCCTAATCAAGGCATTATTTGAAAATTATAAATAAAATGGGCTCTTATAAGGTTGAGACTCCTAATCCTTGGCTTTTCAATAAAAGGGAAAATAAGTTTTATATTTTTTTTATCTTGAAAGGTATGGTTATGACCAATTTATGGGGTTATAATATGTATAAAAGTTGCTCCTAAAATAATAAAATGATGCATTTTGATGATAAGGACAAAAGGAGTTCTTAAGGCAATGTTTTTGTTAACAATTAAAGCATAAGTTGTGCCAATAGTATTTATCTTGGAATCATTAGCTATTGAGAGTTTCTCCCTTATATACTTATGAAATTTATTTGAAACTATGTCTACTTTGATATAACTTAGATATGCTTTAGTGTCAAATAAGGCTATAACATCAAATTTGAGATCATCTATGAAAACTATTGTAATTTTAATGACATATTTTTTAGAGGTGACTTCTTTTAAGACACAAAGAAAATTTTTTGAGGCTTTCTCAAGGTTTTCTATGTGTTATTCTTCCTAATTTTCTTTAGGGTTAAAATTAAACTCCTTTTGTAAAAGGCTTCGTATGAGCTCTATCTCTATTTTGGTTTTTTTTTAAGCTTAATTTTGATGATTTTGATTTCAGCTTGTAACTCCTGAATGGTTGTAGAGGTCATTTTGGGGTTTTTTTTTTCCTTTTTTAAGAATAGTTATAAGGTCATAGGTATTGGTACTTGTAGAAGGTAATAATGAGAGTTTAGGTTCAAATTTTTCTTTTAAGGACTTTAAGAGTTTATCAGGGTGTTCTTTTTGTATTTGAGAATCATTTATGTGTTTAACAGCTTCAAGGAGTAGTTCTTAGTCTTTGCTTAGCACATTAATGTTTTTTGTTTCAGGCTCAGTTTCAAATATGGGATCTATGTTTGATTGGCTAATTCATCAATTTATAGAGGTTCCTCAGGAGACTCTAGGGTTTTTAAATTTGAGATATCCATGAGGAGAGCTATTATTTTGTTGATATCTTATTCTTTTAGTTGTAGTTCTTGTAATTTCATACTTAATCTCTATAATATCTGAAAGTATGGCTTTTTTCTATAGTTATAGCAAGTTACATCTTTTAGGGAGGTTATGGAATTCTCATTTGAAGGTTTTTTTTTTTTATAGATTTTATTATTTTTATGACATAATTTTTTATCGTAGGGTCTGTCTCTAAATTTGGAATATTTCTTATATTTGGACTTTATCCTTTTGGGATGTTTGTCATTATAAGATTTTTTTATTACAACAACCCTGACAATTGGAGGTAAAAGGATTTATAAGGCTAAATTCAAACTGTCTACAGAAACTCCAAGTCATTTTCCATTTGAGATGTCTCTATAATTTTAAATCTTAGCAGATTTTAAGGCCTTTTTTTATGGATTAAACTTATTAATTTTTCATAGGTTAACTAGTCATAAGGTACCCGATTACTAAAGGAAGACCTAATGTTGTTCCTAACTCTTTCCCCTAAAAGGGTGGGAAGTCTAACAAGGGATTTTTCTTTCCAAAAATGTTAGTTGGAGTCTTCCCTTATTATTACCCTTATGAGGAAAGTGGTTTTGTGGTTTTGTAGTTTTGAAAATCACCGAGTGTTTTGGATCTAAGGTTGTTAAATACCTCAACATTTTTATCTTTAAGATGTGAGGGATTTCCTATAAAATGTAATGATATTATAATGATTAGAGTTGACAAAACATCCTTGAAGGTATTTCCATTCTGGTAAAGTATGGGTGTTCCATCTCTGTGTTTTTGTATGGAATTTAATATTTGACGGTGTTGTGATGGGTTAAGATGCTAATTCCCCTAATCATTTAATTGCCCTAAGAATCCTATAATGATAAGCTCGACTATGGCCTTATCAGAAGTCCCAATCTAGGTTTTGTAAGCATTGGCTATCATTGTCATTTGTTATAAGAGGCTAATGGTATTGTATTCAGACATGCAATCTATATTCCATTCATATATAGATGAGGCATTAAATTTAGATTGACTCATAGTACTTAGTTTATTTTTTATATCTAAGTCAGGTGATGTGGTTCTAAGATAGCTAATTTGCCAGTGTAGTTTGTTCATTTGAGGAATGTCCTGTTTACAGGCTTTCTCATCTGAGGTATGTATGGGGCTTTGGCTCATTATACTAATAGTTTTAGATTGCAAGGTTTCTTGAGCCACCAATTTAGAGGATTCTAAGACCTCGATCTTACTTATCTGATTTTTGATGGCCTTTATGAATTCAATTCTATTTTCTTATATTTGTTGTTGACTAAGTTGGAACACTTGGAAAAGGTTTAAATATGGGTGCCTTGAGCTTTTGGTCAAAAGCTTTTGTTTCTTTAGGCTTTTGGATATTGATTTCTATCCTAGTTAATTGTTTTCCTATAGTTTGGAGATTGACATTGGTAAAATTGTTTTATAACATTATGTTTTTTATATTTATATATTCATCTTAAATAATTTTGTAAGAGGATGTTTTGATTTGTAAATCACCATAAGAAAAAATAATCTATCTAGCTACAGGATATTCATATTAGATCATTTTCCTATTAATGTGCCATTCAGGGAGTTTGTTTCTAGAGGAAATAGGGTTGATAGTTTTTGTATGATGTTTTTAGAGATGGTAGGGCGTATGATGTGAATAGTGTTTGTTTTAGAATTTTGTTCGACCTTCTTAGATCAAAGTATATAGCAGAGTGGATAGTAAGATCTTATCTATGTTAAGGTAGTAAATTTATTGGCATACTCTAAGCTATTGAGGAGATTTTACAATTTTTTTATGGATAGTTTTCTATGTAAAATCACTTCCTCTTCACAATCTGGTACCTCTGAGAACTCTAGAAAAAGAATAATGAATAGTAAAGAAATCACTATTAAGGATTTTATAAAAAAAATTTTGATGATTGAGAAATACCCAAAGTACAAAAAGACCATATTTACAAAACCTCCAAACTTAATTTCTTTAAATATGATTTCACCATAAAATCAAAAGAGAAAGATATTCAACTTTCTAAACCTTATGAAACCATAAGGCATATCTCCCAAAGATCCTTACAAAACTACCAAAGCAAGCACTACAAATATATTCAGATAGGATTGGTCCATATCAATATTAAGCCTCTCATTATAGAAGGTTTGGATACCTCCATATTAGTTATCCTTAGAGATGCTAGACATACAAACTTTCAAGACTTTCTCTTAAGTTTAGTTGAGTCAAGCCTTTGCAAAGAACCACTCTTTTTTAGTTGCTACCTAAATATTGCCATTTCCCTTGAGGATACACATCTTGAAAGCTATGATCCTACAAATAAAAACACATGATTACAAAATTCTTGAAGGATCCATCCTAATAGCACTTATTTATAAAATACATTACAACATGATGATAACCTTTTCTTTTAACCATAGATTTCATTTTCAAAAAGGAGAAACCCTTTTATTAGAAACAGATAATACTATCAATAAAAAATACATTTAATGGAAGGATATCACCTTACTTGAAGAATGAATTTTAAAAAAGGTAGTACCCCCTAAAGTCCCAAAACAACTTGAGCCAAACACTAGGCTTACAACCATTACTTAATATTAGGATTGAAAAGTAAAACTAATGTTTGATAGACCATTAACAAGTGCAAGATACTCTGATGAAAGCTCCATCTCTGATACCATAGATATAGGAAGAGTTTGTAAACTTCCTTTTATCATTTATGCCCCTTATCAAACATACCATACAAGTATTCTACATTAGATCTACCCAATCCCATATTACAAAATGCAGACTACCATACAAATGTTTCACACCTTATCTACATAAAAGACAAATTACATCTAACCCAAAATGAATAGCAAGAAGAACCAATGCTCACACCTTCCTCTTTAATACCATCAATTATAACCCAAAATATAAAAAAGGAAGTTTGTGTTTTGGAAAAGGAATTTGTACTAAATAAAAGTTATTTACATAAAGATTTTTATGCTCCTTACAAAACGAAAAAGAAAATTTAGTTTTTCATACACTTTTTAGACAAAAGAAAAAAAATACAAGAAATATATTTCAATTTTGTTCTCCAACATAAGGTACATGTTTTGATTTTTGATTAGTTTGGAATATATGCTTTTGAGAATGAAATTAAATGCCCTTAGACAAAAACTATCAACCCTATCACCTCTAAAAACAAACTCCCTAAATGGCAAATTAATGGGAAAATTGTCCAATCTGAACCTCCTCTAACTAGGTAGATCACTTTTCTCATGGTGATTTGCAAATCGAAGTATCTCCTTACAAAATTGTCTAAAATGCATATACAAATATCAAACACATAATCTTACAAAACAATTTTACTAACATTAATCTTCAAACTATTAGAGAATAATTAACTTAGATAAAAGACAATATCTAAAATCCTAAAGAAATAAAACCTTTTAGCTAAAAGCTCAAAATATAGATAAACCTTTCCACGTGTCCAAACTTAGAAAGCAACAAATACAAGAAAATAGGACTAAATTCATGAAGGCCATCAAAGACCAAAAAAGTAAGATTGAGGTCTCAGAATCCTCCAAATTGGTTGCTCAACAAACTCCACAATCCAAAACTATCAGTATAATCAACTGAAGCCCATACATACCTCAATAACGAAGCCTTTAAATAGGAAATTTCTCAAATGAATAAACTTCATTAGCAAGTTCACTATCCTAAAACCATAACACCAGACCTAGATATAGAAACAAACCAAGTATCTTGAGTCAATCCAAATTTAATGCCTCATCCATGTATGAATGGAATATAGAAGGGATGTCTAAATACAATATCCTGAACTTGTTAAAACAAATGGTAATGGTAGTCAATGCTTACAAAACCCAGATCGAGTGTCATAATAGGGCCATAGTCGAGCTTATCATTGGAAGATTCTTAAGGCAACTAAAGGTTGGTGGAATTACCACCTTACCCCAACACAACACCTATAAATACTGAATTCCATATAAACACATGAAGATGGAACACCCATACTTAACTAAAATGGAAATACCATCTACGATGTTGTCTCAACTCTAATCCTTACAATATCATTACATTTTATAGGAGATCTCTCACATCTCAAAGATAAAAAAGGTTAAGTTACTTAGCAATCTTAGATGCAAAAGACTTAGTGATTTGCAAAACTACAAAACTGTTTTCATCAAAAGGGAAACGTTAAAGAAAGACTCTAACCAACCTTTTTGGAAAGAAAAATTCATTGTTAGACTTTCCACCCTTTTAGGGAAAAGAGTTAGGAACAACATTAGGCCTTCCTTTGGTAACTAGATACCTTATGACCAGTTAACCTATTGGGAATTAATAAGTTTAATCTAGAAAGAAGGCCTTAAAATCTATCAAGAATTAAAATTATAAAGGCACTTCAAATGGAAAATGAAGAAAACTAAACAAGAACTTGGAAGTTTTTGTAGACAGTTTGAATTCAACCTTGCAAATCCTTCTACCGCCAATTGTTAGGATTGTTATAATGAAAATTTTTATAATAACAAACATCCCAAAAGGATAAAGTCCAAATACAAGAAATATTTCAAATCTAGGGAAGAACCCTACTATAAAAAATCATCTCATAAAAAGAATAAAAAAAACTTATGAAAAACCTTTAAATGAGAATCCTATAACCTCCCTAAAAGACATAATGAATTATAGTTACTGAAAAAAGGGTCATACTTTTATATATTATAGACTAAGTAGGAAAGTACAAGAACTACAATTAGAAGAAGAAAATATCAACAAAATAGCTCTCTTGGTGGATACTTCAAATTTAGAAACCCTAATGTCTCCTAAGAAACCTCTACAAATTGATCAATTAGCCATCTCATTAGACATCCATTCCATATTTGAAACTGAGCTTGAAACAAAACCATTAATGTACTAAGCAAAGACCAACTACTCCTTGAAGTTTTCAAACACATAAATGATTCTCAAATACAAAGAAAATACCTTGACAAACTCCTAAAGTCCTTAAAATAAAAATTTGAACCTAAACCCTCATTATTATCTTCTACATAGGGGTGAGTACAATTTGGTTCAATTCAGAGATTTAAAAAGCTCCTAAACTGAACTGAAATTTTAAGAATTTTAAAAATAGAGAATTGGTACCATCCCAAATTTTCGGTCTACTTTGATTCAATTCAATTTCAGTTTGGGTATTCGGCTATTTCAATTTATTAAAAATTAAACTTTACATTTTAATCTTTATAAATGAAAATAAATAAATTTTATATTTTTCACTTCTATTCATTTATGGACTAAAATAAATAAGTGATAATTTAATAAATTATAACTAATAACTTATACATTAAATGTTAAATTAAAATTTTTTTAATGTTTACTACTAATTTATAATAAGTAATTAATAAATAGTCTAATTATTAATAATTTATGCTAATTAAGTTTATATATATATATATATATATATATATATAAAACTTCAGTTTGGTTTAGTTTTTTCGATACTAAACGGTTCCAATACGGTTGGTCCAGTTTTCGATTCAGATCATATAAAATCTTCAGTACTGTTTCATTTGAAAAAAATCAATATAGTTTGATTTGAGTGTTTTACTATTCACATCAAGGATTTTTTTTTGTCCCGGTTCAGTTCAATTCGAGAATCTCTGAGTTCCATACTCACCCCTAAATATCATTACCTATGACCTCATAACCATTCTTAATAAAGGAAAGAAAAACCTAAAAGCAACCTCTACAACCATTCAAGACTTACAAGCTGAAATCAAAATCATCAAAATTAAGCTCAAAGAAAAATACAAAAAATATATTGATAGAGCTTATACAAAGCCTTTTACAAAAGAAGTCTTACTTTAATCTTGAAGAAACTATAAAAAATAACACAGAAAATCTTGAGGAAACCCCAAAAGATTTTCTTTGTGTCTTAAAAGAAGTTACCTCCAAAAAATACCTCATCAAAATTACATTACCCTTCTCAGTTGATTTCAAATTTAATGCTACAACCTTATTTGACACTAGAGTAGATCTAAGTTGTATCAAGGCAGGCATAATTCTAACCAAATGTCATAAATAAGTAAGGGAGAAACTCTTAATAGCTAACGATTCCAAGATAAAGATTGTTGGTAAAGTTGATGCTTCAATTGTTAACAAAAACATTGCTATAAGAACTCCTTTTGTCGTTGTCACAGATATGCTTCATTTTATTATTTTAAGAGCACCCTTTATTACAAACTTGCCATGTTAGGAGCAAATTTTATCACTGTGGTTCTGTGTAGCCTTTTATGTTAATAAGCAATCAAAAATTGAAAGGGGCACCCCAAGGCTTGTGATCAACTACAATCCCTTAAGCATAGCCTTGAAAAGGATCAGATATATTATTCCTAGTAAAAAAGATTTACTCTAAAACTCCATTTGATCTTTGTATTCTCAAAATTTGATATGAAATCAGGATTCTAACAAATACAAATACATCCAAAAGATAAATATAAAAACTTCATTCACTATTTTTTTTAGACACTATGAGTGGAATGTCATGTCTTTCGACCTAAAAAATGCATCTTCAGAGTTCTAGAGGATTGTGAGTGACATTTACGATCCTATTTCTTAGTTATGCATCATCTACATTGATGATGTGTTAATCTTCTCAAATTCTATAGATTAACATTTAAAACACCTCAAAACCTTTTTGTACCTTACAAAAAAGATTAGTTTGGTAGTATCAAAATCCAAAATCTCCCTTTTAGACTAGAGTGAGATTCCTAGGCCACTACATAGAATTGGAAACCATTATACCAATTTAGACATCTCTTTTTTTTTTTTGGCAAACAAATTCCCTAATAAAATCCTAGATAAAACCTAATTACAAAAATTCCTGGGAAGTCTGAATAATGTCTTAGACTTTTTCCCAAACATAAATTACCTGACAAGATCATTACATGACAGGCTAAAAAAAATAATTTGTTCCATGGACCAACCAACATACTAAAATAGTTAAAGAAATCAAGAGGCGAGTCTTAGAAATTCCATGTTTACATTTAATAGATCCTCTAGCCCTTGAAATTGTGGAAACAAATGCCTCTAAGTTGGGTTGTGGAGGGATATTAAAATAGGTTTAAAATGGGAAGAGAAAATTATACCATTCACTTCAGGAATCTGGGTTGATTGCCAAAAATATTATTCTACAATTAAGAAAGAAATTCTTTTAATTGTTTTATGTATTACAAAATTTCAAAATGATCTTTTAAATTAAAAAAAAATTATTTCTTTGCATTGATTGCAAATCCATAACAGAACTTTTACAGGAAGATGTTCAAAACATGCATCAAAACATATTTTTTCCAGATGGCAAGTAATCTTCTCCATATTTGATTTTGATAATAAATTTAATAAAAGAGATACAAACTTAGTACCATATTTTCTAATCCAGGAATTTCTTCAAGACAGGTCATATTGCCTTCTCATAAGTCCAAATACAAAGGCAAGGCCTTAGTACAAACTAATACAAAGCTTACATCATGTCTATAAAATCTTGGATTGATATGGTCTAAGAAAAAAAACAAAGTGAGGCCCAATCCTCACAAAATTATTACAAGTCCAACAACGGATTGAATCCTTAGCCTAATCCCTAAAATTAGTTTTAGCTCTACAAAGTCTTTCATAGGTCTCACAAACCAAAGAAAGTAAAACTTCTACACCTATTTCTACAAAATTCAGGATAGGATTTTCTTCTAAAAAAACCTAACTTAAAATCCAGTTTCTATAAAACTTAAGATAGGTCTTTCTTCTTAAAACCCTTATCTCAAAAATCGTTACCAAAAAATTCTCCAAACTCTTCTCAAATTGTTTTATCTCAAATAAAGATTACAAAATCTGAATATTTGTTTAAAAAATATTTTCAAAATATTTTGACTATGAAAGAGGATTTTATGCTTACAGACCCTTTTATGGCAACTAAAAATATTTTTCCAAAAGGATGGATTTACAAACCATGGGATTTGAGTAAGACTTAATCATATTACATGGCAATCTTTGAAATCACTAGCTCAACTAAATTCAAACACTTTTGCTAGACAAAAACCACCTTGAACTTGCTTACTCCATATGTACTATACAAAGAATTATTTATCCTTCTGATTAGGAAAAAGATTTATCTTCACTAAAACCTTCCCTTTTGATTTCCAAACAAAATTAAAGCATTATCGAACCTTCTCCTATTGGGAGTATCAACAAGCATGGTTTAAGACATTCCTCCTACAAAACCCCAAAGTAGCCATTCAAGGCTAATATATTTTGATACAAAACTCAAAACCCAAGAAAATACATTCTATCCATTGTTACCTTTTTGTTCAAAGTTCTTCTTACCTTAGGTTTGCACATGGTTTTTTTATTACAATCAGTAAGATACCATGGCTCTCTTAGTTAGAAAGTTCAAGGTAAAAGTGGGACTCTTTCCAAACTAAGATATTTAAAATTGCTATTATGGAATGGTTGGAGAAAAATGATTATTCTCCTAGCTCTTTAAAGATCTAAACTCAGATCAAAGATTCAACTTTTTTGGCGCAAAAACCCTATGCTTAGGCCCTTGTAATAGTAATCAAATCACAAAAGATTACTTCTTCATTATGAGAAAGTTATGAAAAAGTAATTCTATAAACTTATAGGTGGCATCTACAAAGGTCGAGTCAGTCTCTGAAGAACCCATCATATATCTTGAAAATGACAAAGAAGATGATTGCTTTAATATCTTTCCACCTATAAAGTAAAAAAAAAAGTACAAATCATAAAATGAAAATTACTAATAGTTTCATGTGAAGACCTTATCTTTTAAGTGACCCATGTGAAAAAAGACATTTGTTAGCTACTCCATGTGCTCTTAACAACATCTTCATTATGAGTTATTCCTTAAAGATTTACAAATCTATCATTATTCCCTAAAGATTTATAGATCTATCATCCATCTCATCTATAAGAAGGAAGCTCTTCCAGTTACAAATATAGAGCCTTTGAGAAGAAGATAAATCCAGAAAATAGCTCATGTTTTAAGCAATTATAAACCTTTCAATTATATTAACAACTTTAGCCATAAAATCTCTTTGTAACCCACCTATAATCTGTATAAATTTGTATCCTCCTACAAATCTGTAAATTGTTTTGTTTTCAATACAAAGGCTTATTTCATATTTTCAAAGTGTTTCCATTGTATCATTCATTTGCATCATCTGTTTTAAGTATGATATGTATTTTCCCTTAAAGAGATCTACAAATTAGAAATTGTGTTGTCCATAGTGCATTTATTAGAATAATTATATATATATATATATA
>CATIWR010095873.1:0-56013 GCA_949677035.1 Omphalea diandra | reverse complement strand
TTCGCTAGAAATGGATGATTCACATTCGCATCAAGCAGAGAAATTGGAATCGGAGATGGAATCCATGGGATTACGATCGAGCGATGAAGAGCAGGAGCAGGTAGAGGATTTCGGCAAAGACGACGACAACGACGTGTCGTTTCGAGAGAAGCTAGATAAGGATAGTGGTGGTGAGGGTTGGAGAGAGACTATAAACAAGGTGGTTCCTGCCATTGTGGTGCTGCGTACCACTGCCTGTCGCGCCTTCGACACCGAACTTCCTTCCTCAGGTTCCGCTACGGGGTTCGTCGTTGATAAGCAACGTGGCATCATCCTCAGCAATCGTCACGTCGTCAAGCCTGGTACATTGCTATTGTCATTGAATTGATGCTTTATCTTGCTTTTTGCTTTTCTTTTGCCAAAGAACACCGATCATAGACTGGGAAAATATCTTTGTTATCACTTGTTAGTCGTTCAACTTATAAAAACTTTTCAGTTTAGTCCATAATCAAAACATTTGAATTCTTAGATTACAAGTTTAAATATTTATATCTAATAATTCTAAAAGAGCTGAGTACAGACATGAAATATTTGAAAGAATAGAGAGAGAACTTTGTTAGAAGCATTAAGAACATATCGCTTTAATTTGAATATTTTCTGACAAAATCTGGCTAGGAAAATAGGAAACAACGTTTTGATAAATAACAAGAGAAATATTCATCAAAGGCTAATTAATCTAATAAGATAGCTTTAATTTTAATTGGTAGCAGAGTCTAGACGATCATTAAATTAGAAAATCAATTGGGTAATCATGCTCATGCTATAATAGTAAAAGACCTAGGTCCTTGTATGGCTGAGAATTGTGAACATATTAGTCATTGCCGTACTAGAGGTGGAAAACATGCCATAGCTCTACAACAAAATTATAGTACATATTTGTTACATCGAGCAACAAATTATAATATCTTTGAATTAATAAAATAATTTATTTATTCTCAAGAGGATAGATAATTGCAATTAATAAAAAAAATTAGACATTCACAAGAAATAAAAGAAAAGAAGATAATTATTGCTAAATGGGATTGGGGAATGTTGAACCCTTAACAGTATTGCTATCATTTTCAAAATCCTAAAGGAAATATATCATTCCCCAAATTTGAAGAAGATGGCAATTGAGTTGAGTAATTATAATTTAAAAACAATTACAAATACTTTTTGATAAAGAGGAAAATAAAGAATGTTGAATAAAATTATGATTGCTATTGTTGGGAAATATAATAAAGAAGAATTGGATGTAATAGAATATGAAATTTGTAAGAGAGTGAACAAGAAGAAATGGGATTTAATTGGAGAAAATTTTTATGTAGATGATAATGGAGAAAATTGAAATATATTAGATTATGCCTATAATAAATAAAGATTAAGTGTATGCAAAATCAAATGTTCAGGTAAAAAGTAAAATATTTGTGAATTAATGGAAGGAGATATGGAAATTAAAGATTGTGAATATGAGGTAGGCAAAATAAATTTAATAAATTGGAAAATATACAAAAACATAATAAATATGAAAAATATAAATACATACATATAGGTAGTGTATAGGTATTAATTACACCATTACATTTGGCAAAGATATATATGTTTATGCTTTTCTTTGTGATATTAGATATTGAAAATTTAATTAACAAATAATTAGTGGGATAAAATGTAATTTATGTGAAGGATCAATAAGGTTTAACTGTAGACCAAGGTAGATACTATGCAAGTGTGAAAGATGAATTTGTAGATAGATTTCTAACTTTGAAGTAAAAACAGTCGGAACAGATATGCATGACACTACATACCCAATAATACAATAGATCCACAAATGAAATGTAAAATAGTAGAAGCTAATAAATTTTAATTAAACAATGGAATTACAGTAAATATCATTAGTCCAATAAAGATTAGGCGTCAAGATCTTAGATTAACCCTTTGCTTGGAAATGGGAGCAAATTGAGGGGGGAGAAAGAGGAGGGGGAGAAAAGTGAGGAAGAAATCAATTTTTTTCATGTTTTGGAGAGGTAGAGAAAGAGAAAGGGGAGATAATGAGGTGAAATTAAGTTACTTGGGCCCACCATTTTTAATCATCCTCAAAATGAGGTGAAAGTGATCTGAAAGTGGGGATTATTTTTAAGAAAATTACTTATGTGCCATCAATTTATTTGTTCAAATTTTAAATTTATATGAATAAAATTGTAATTCAATCTTATTAAGTATATATTTTATTTCATTCTCTTCATTTTCTCCCCCTATTTTTTCTACTTTTTCCAAACAAGAAAGGAGAAATAATAAAATCACTTCCTTCATTTTCTATCACTCAATTTTCTCCCCCCTCACTTTCTCCCTCCACCTATTATTTTTCCAAACAAAGGTTTAATGCAAAATGGATAGGAAGTTTTGATAATCCTATGCATAGATAACTTAGGGAATATAAAAACCAAATTTAATAAGAAATCCTAATATTAGATAAGATTGGGGAGAATGTCCATTTTCCTCTGATAGAGAATTTGATGTACTCAACACTCTTATAGAAAAACTGATAAGAATTTTTGATGGCTATTAAAAATAGAAAATTGCATTTATTTTTCGCTATAGAAATTATTGAAGTTAAAAAGAAAGGAAAAAACTCCATTTTAATTTTCTTAAACTTTTTGAGTTTTGCCTATTGAGCAATGCAATAGTTTGAAAAAGAATTGCATTTTTCTAATGATATCTAGATTTTCATTAATGAATCTCTTATCAATTTCTCATATTTTTATTTTTTTTTCCATTAAATAAGGCATCAATGTCTTTAAATTTTCTGTAGGTTCAGTAGAACATAGTTTAAGGATAAGGGCTCAATGGACTAAACTAGAAAACTTTACAGCTTAAAATTAAGTTTTACCAATACAAAATTTCTAAGACAATTACATTTATATAAAGACAATAATTGATAAAAAAAGATTTTGAATTATAGAACAAAATATAAGTAATTGAGGGAAGGACTTTAAATTAAATGCCAAGTTATAGTAGTCTTAATTTTAAATTGAATTCCACATATTCTGCGATTCCAAAATAGTAATTGCACTCTTAGATTATACTAAAGGTGTGATCAATAACTTAGCTAGTCGATAATCCGCGCATTGCACTGTCATAATTTAATATTATTGAAGATATATTTATAAAATGTACATGTGATTAAGTAAATAATTAATCAAAACTCTATACTCTCTAATTAAATATTATAACCATTTTTAGTATATTATGTATTATATATCATGCGATAATATGATACTTTTCCTTAAGTAGATAATACGTATGTACTATTTTGTAGCCTTGCTTTTATTTTGTAGTTTCCCTAAAAATTTTGTTGTTGCCATTTATAAGTTTTTTAATGAAGTAGTTTTACATGACAAGCTAATAGATTTCTAGTTGCTTATTTGCAAACAATTATCTTGACAAATATTAAACTTTTATCTCAAACAAATTTTGTGATCAGAATTATATTTATATGTATTGATTGATTGATGTTAAAATACCATATCCTTGGTTAAACTTCTTGTTATTCTTTATTTAACATCTATATTCTGGTTATATAGGCCCTTTAGTTGCAGAAGCTATATTTGTAAACCATGAAGAAATTCCTGTATATCCCATATACAGAGATCCAGTGAGTTTTCTATTTTTGTTTTTCTTTGTTTCTGCAAATCCTTGGACAGTGTGTGTGTGTATATATATATGTCATTTGAGGTGAAAGAAGGGTAGAATTGAGTGAAGAAAAGGTGCAGAATCTACTATGGAGGTGGAGATATACTTTAATCATTAACATAATCTTTCTGAAAGAAATATATTGAACAACAATTAAGATATATTCATCTTACACTTTCTCCAATGTAATGAGTAAAGCATGCAAAGAAAAATTGAATGCACAATTGAAAAACATTTGTTTCAAGGCCATAAGAAGGTTAGGAAGGATTGGAACCTGACTAGTAGTGACGTAATTGTCTTCAGCAAAAATTAATCTTCAACTAACCTAAAAAGAATCATTTGTCACTTAGGATCATATGTTCTTGTTACTGTCATCAATCTCATGCTGTCTTGCAAGTGACCTTAGCTGATAGCTCTTGTACGTATGCTTGTTATGTTTACCTCTTTAAGAGATCTTTATATATTGGTTCAAACATCTTGTACAAAATGGGCACAACATGTTGCTGAGTGTCACTTTGTGTTGAGTAATGTTAAAATTACCTTTCACTGGGACTGAGAGATGCATGATATGAAGCTTTAGTGCATTAAGTCTAAATAACATGGCCAATGTTAATAGTGCTCATTTTCATAATCATAGACGATGTGCACTTATCCTGGTTAACTTTATTGCATATATTTGTATGATGTAGTTGTTTCCAACATTTTTCACTTTCCCTTAGGTCCATGATTTTGGCTTTTTTCGTTATGATCCTGGTGCAATACAATTTCTGAACTATGAGGAGATTCCTCTTGCTCCTGAGGCTGCTTGTGTTGGACTGGAAATTCGAGTTGTTGGTAATGATAGCCGTGAGAAGGTACTTCACATATTTTTTTCTCAAACAAAAAAATTTCTGAGTGCTTTCTTAGTTAACATTTTCAACTGCAGTGAGTAGATTATTCATGTTTTGAGGGGAGAAAATTCTTTGTCAATAACATTGGTTTCTATTATTAGTCATGATATTTGCTTCTGTTATTACTGCGGGAATGGGCAGAAATATTCTAGGGCAAGTGACTCACAAGTGTTTTCTCACATCTTAATAACTTTATTTGATAGAACCAGTCCTTGCTTCCATTTATTTTGGCATTTTATTATTATTTGTAAGTTACAGTAGCCTAAACTAATGTTTTTTGCATCTCATTTTTTTTGTGTCAAATTTTCTCTTTGTTTTTTTTATTTAACTGTTGATTAGTTGCCAAGGCCACATCAGCACATTGACCGGTGTCAGTATTTGACATTGGATTTTTTGAATACGAAAAGATTATCTATGATTGAATTGAAATCGACATTGACTCAGCCCTCATCTAATTGTGATCAGTGTTTGTATTAATTCTCTTACTTGTAGAGAAGGTCAAAATCATGGTCATGTAATTAGGAAATTGTTATAAACATAGTTAATTCAAGATTGCAACTTGTTTTAAGCTTTTTGGTAATATAATTAGCTTGTGCCATTTTTGCTTTTTTTTTAAATGGAATTCTATCCAAAATGTAGTGTTCTCATATTTACAATTTTTTTTTTTTTTTTGTTTCCAACTTATGTTCCAGAGTCATTTGATTATGATGTTATTAAAATCTAGCTTATTCTGTTGCCATATGATACTTCTGTACAGATCTTTTCAGTTTATCTCTATCTTACAGGTTTCCATTTTAGCTGGAACTCTTGCTCGTTTGGATCGTGATGCTCCCAAGTATAAGAAGTACGGTAATTTGAGTAAATTTTTTTGAGCAGATTTCTCTTAAAAATACAAGCAACGGCTTTGTTTTAGTTATTCGACAAAAGTGATGACTATAAAGACTACATTTAATTGAATCTTTTATGTATTGGGTATTCTACGCTTTGCAATTGGTCATATCTAACACTAATTGTTCTTTGTTAGCTGTTTGTTTTGTCTGTATTGTGATATCATTTTGAGGTCAAATGACCTTTTGTCTATCTTGGTTGTTAGTTGTTTATCCCTTTGGCATGCATGTACACAAAATGTATACACTAACTATTTCTGTTTCTAATTTATAGCTCTTATGTTTTCAATCTTAGTCATGATTCATATTATGGATGTCTTTCACTATTAACAATGGAGCTTGAATATTCCATGGTTTTTAATAAAATCATAGATCTTAAGATTCTAACAGGATAATTTTTCTGTTTTTATCTTATATGCTTGCTTACACTCATTGTTAACTTTAAACTAATGAAGTATGGATGAAATAGCCTGAGCCTAATTATTGAGTTCCCTTTGTTTTTGTTGTGATAAACTTGGGATGTGGATGTTGTATTAAGGTTCCTAGTTTTTGGGCATAGCTTTTTTCCTGGTCTTTCTGCGAGACAAAGTACGGTAGAAGTTTGTTGCTTGCAATATTGATTAGTCTGATATGTAGAACACTTCTCTCCAGTTTTTTAGACACTTCATCACAGTGGTTAATAGTGACCGTTATTTGGTGCAGGGATGGTTATAACGACTTCAATACATTCTACATTCAAGTACGTAGTTAATTCTTTATGTTAACCAGGTAGACATTGTGTAGAGCATCTTTTGCCACTTTGGTAATAAAATTTACTGTTGGTGGCTTAAATATGAGAATGTGTGCTTGCCTATATAGGTAAAGGTGTGAGGAAGATTAGTGCCTGCAATCAGACTTCCATGGAAAAATCAATCTCGGGGTTGTTGTGGATAGGAAATTTTTTATGGTGGGTTGGATGGATGACAACTAGTCATCAGATGATTTGTGGATGGGCAAAAGGAATTGGTGGGAAACCTTCTGCAGGAATATTTTCTTAAGCAGGACAGCATAAGCAGCTTTGGGGGAGATGTATGAAATATTGTGAAGCCTCCAAAAAATTTACCTCCAAAGCTTCTAATAACTAGTAGTTCGTAGTGTAACGCTCATTACCAACCTATCGCAATCCTCTTTTATTCCTAAGCAATTGCAATTATAGCACATGTTCACAGCCTTGGTGCATCCTTTACACATAATTTCTGAGTTTTTCATTTGTGTACTGTATGCATGAATGATGAACCCATTGTTCAAAAGTACTGAAATGTCTATCCAAAGAGACTAATAAAAGGAGTAATATCAAAAGAGAGGAAGTGATATTGTCTGAGCACCTAACATCCATATATTTAAGGAGTTAGTTTTGTAAGGGGTCTTCTATGCTCCAGTAAAAAAGTGTTTATCCCTTTGAACAGAACTGACCAACATAAGCATTGATAATAAATGGAATGTTAGTACAGATTAATTTTTTGAAAGGCCTTGTATGGTTTTGTTTGTGCTTCTGCACATGATACGTTAAATTTGAGTAGAACGATTTCCTTGTACTGAAACGTGCCAAGATTTTGCAATTCATTGTTGCCATTATTGCCTACTGTGCTCGTCTGATCTTCATTGTTGCTATAAGTATGTCAGGTTCCTCTGTTGTACTATGTAGGCATATGAGGATAGCTTAAACTTTTCGTTTGGACTCTCTTATTTTCTTATTTTTAATTTTTTTGTTTCATTACAAACATATATATTAGTAATGGAATTTCTAAATTCCTAGAATGAAGAAAATTGCTGTAGTTTTGAATAAATTCCTTTGATATCTTTTGTATTATTACTTAACAAGCTGCTAAGTAATTTTGGTTTCAAGTTCTCGTGTTTTTTAGGTCAAGCTATTTTGGATATTCAACGTACCTGTCTGGAACTATTAGCTTTGTCTCTGGACATAATAATGTAGAAGAAATTAAAGTCAATTATGCTATTAAGGAAATTAAATTTGTGCAAGTTTAGCATTATCTTTTCTTTTTCTAATTTGATTTATGTTATAAATGTCATTTACTTGTTTTACGTGTTACATTTAGGCAGCATCTGGAACTAAAGGTGGTTCTAGTGGTTCCCCAGTGATTGATCGGCAAGGCAGGGCAGTGGCCTTGAATGCTGGAGGCAGGGTATCAGGTTCTTCAGCCTATTTCTTACCTTTAGAACAAGTAAGAATTTATTATTTATTTGTGTTTTCCTTGTACAATGCTTATAACTATTGCAGTTGGTGAAAATTAACCTGGATGAGATGACAGTCTAGGATAATAAGATAATGAGAATGAGGTCCCCTTATTCTTTTAAAGAAACTTAAAAACAGAAGCAAGATGTCTTGAGTCTTATAACTTAAGTGCTGACCTTAAATGTAAATGCTACTTTTCATTGTATTTTAGATCAAGATTTAACTGGATCAATCAAAATGTTTCGATCACAATAATGTTCCCCTGACCCCCAAAAAACTTTGTGATATAATTATATCATATCTGCGGTTTAGGCTATAACCAATAAAGGTTTAAATCTACTTCAATGTATTCGCTTGAGATTGGTTGTTTTCAACATATGAAATTATTTTATTTTAGCTGAACACTGGATCTTGAACAAAATTATGTAGTTCTTGGACACTGAACTATCAAGTGTTTAATTTGCAGGTAGTTAGGGCATTGAAGCTTATACAGAAGGCCAAGGATTCTAATATAAGTAAATGGGAAGCGATCCCCATACCACGTGGTACTCTCCAGGTCTGTTATTACTGCTATTTACATGTCCTCTCAATTCTTTAAAGGTCCATTTGAGTAGGTATGCATTTGATGGAAAATTTTCTGAATTTATTTTAGATTTACATTTGGTTGCAAGTATTGATGATTTATTCTTATATGATCTTACTGTGATGATTTATAATATAGGTTACATTTCATTATAAAGGATTTGATGAAGCACGACGGCTTGGTCTCCGTAGTGAAATAGAACAGGTATCTAGTTCTTTCTAGTGGTGTTTGTTAAGAAATAAAGTGATTAATGGTTTATTTTGTGATTCACTCACATTGATGATAAGGCATGATTTTTTTAGTCTCCACCAATTGAATGTCGAATATTCATTGTTTACCATGTGGTGAATCATAGTGGTTAATTGTTAAGAACTGTGGTAATGGCTTATTTTACTTTTGGCTTGTCTAGATGGTAAGGAGTGCTTCTCTACCAGGTGAAACTGGAATGCTTATTGTTCACTCTGTGGTGAGAACATTTTTGTGTTTTTCATGGTATAAATTAATAGTAAGATCTATGGGGTTTAATAATTATATAATTTTTTTTTCTCCACTCCTGTGATCCTGGCTGGTTCAGGTTCCAGGTGGTCCAGCTCATACACAATTGGAACCAGGGGATGTGCTAGTATCCATGAATGGGGAAGTAAGTTTTACCTTTAATTGCATAATACTTTTGATTCATTGCAGTAAAACTTCAAACCTGAATAATGTTTGTTGTATATAATAGTGCCCAATGATGCTTATCTATAATTTGTTTTGTTATTTGTTACATTGATATTGCGATTAATTTATCACTGTGAAGTTTGCGAAGTGAGATCACTGTTACATCCTTGAAAGCATTGAAGTCTGCTGTCCATTTGATCACTCATCTGGTAGATCGTGGCTGAAAGATGACATTTTTATGAGAACATAAGCATATTAGCTTACATTTTTTGTTAAAAAAAAAAAATTAGCATTAGATGTATGTGTGTGTGTGTGTGCTCCATATGCCTTGACAAAATTCATACAACTTTTAGTTTTGTAGCACCATAAAGAAAAGAAAGGTTTCAGCACATTCACCCCGCTTCCACATTTTAATTGATCACCACTTATTGTAATATATATGTAGTAACATGGTACATCAAAGTCAAAAGGATTTCATGCTCAAAATGAAGCTTTTAGCAATATATATTTATGAGCATGTGGCATCAATATGATTATGGGAATTATAGAGATGAGATTGAGAACCATAAGGAGAAAAGGGCCAAGAATTCAATACGCATGTAATCATGTACTAGATAGAGGCAGGATAAAAATAAGTAGCATGTTGGCTTGCAGGTTGATACGGAGTTGTGGAATATTTAATCAAGTAATCTAGTTAATTATCAAACATATACATCTGATTGGGTTTAAATGATTAGTAAGATTCCTGAAGTATTACTTGATTGTTTCTTTGGGTTGTATTTCGACATGTTTCATGCAAAATGTACAATCTTTGGTTATTGTCATCATAATGGTTTGAAATATTGATTATACTGATAAACTGCTCCAATGTAGGTAACCACTCAATTTTTGAAATTGGAGATGTTGCTTGATGACAGTGTTGGCCAAAAGATTGAATTACAAATTGAAAGGGGTAGCACATCATTGACTATAAACTTAGCAGTAAGCCTTATTCCAGGTTTTATTGAACCTCCATTTTCAACTTTGTTTGCTTTGATCATTGTAATTTTCATCTCTTGAAAATGTTTTGAGTAGCTCTTCAGCACAATGGATAGCTTATTTATATGGGCTGGATTCCATTACCGTACTCCTGCAGTCAAACATGACTTTTTAAACCATAATTTCGAATAACTGCCTGAACATGCAGCATTATATATTGTCAACAATAACTTAAAGGATCATGAATTAAATCAACTGTTTTGTGCTTGTTCAAGACGAAAAAGACAGCAAAGAGAAGTGAGAGTGGGTTAGTGAACATCATGTGCAGAGGTGCTTATGAATTGATTCTCAATTGATAGAATTGCATGCTATAGTTTGAATTTTGATTAATAACTACTAAGCCAATGATGAAATGGAAAAAGAACCTCAAAAATGCAATGAACATTTTATATTCACTTATTGCCCTTTTTGCTGTTTTCCCTTTTCCGTGTTGTATTCAATGTCAAGAATGAACTGAACAAATGAGAGGTAGCCCTTGCCTGTATCGATAAATCCCAAGGTCTTGATGTAACATTTTGGCAAAATATTTTGAAACATTTTGTTATGTGAAGCACTGGTATTTCAGTCTAAGTGCCGAAATAGAATTCAGCATAGACGGCAGAGAAACCCTCAATTGATATTTCTCACAATATCTAAAATTTGAATAAAGAAAATTTTGGCACCCTCAATTGGTATTTCTTACAATATCTAAATGTATCTATGGTACATGCAAATTAAATTTGCTAAACTCTTCTCATGTGTACTAAAGAACAAGAAAGATACCACAACTTCTTGTGTACATGAAGTAATGAAAATAATTCCAGAGACGAGTTCTTTTTCTTTCTGTCTTTCTTTCCATCTTTTTCTCATAACAATGTGTCAATCTTTGGGCTTTTAATAGATTAACACATTTGGGCCTGTATGCCATATCAGTGTCTAGGTGTCCCAGATTTTGTTGTCTACATCCATCTTGCTATAGCTACATACCAATTTGTCTTTAAGGATCTCTTTTATTTTTAATGTTACATTATGTTTAATACTGAAAAGTCCGATATATTTCTTTCAGGTTCAAGATTTACACTCAATAACGCCTGACCACTTCTTAGAAGTTAGTGGAGCAGTAATACACCCTTTGTCTTATCAACAGGTGGGTCATATGTATTATTAATTTCAATATAATTCATCATCACAGTGCCTAAATTTTTTGCTTGTGTTTCTATTCTATTTGACCTATTCATTCTTGCTTGTCATTGTGAACATCTCATGTGTGCAATTTATGTTTGAAATAGGCCACCAACTTTTGCCTCCAATGTGGTCTTGTATATGTTGCGGAACCTGGGTGAGTTAAGATCATTAACATTTTAGTTTTTAGTTTTGTTTTTATCATGTACCATATCTTATCATTAGTTGGCTTAAAGTTGTATCATGTAATCAAAGGCACGAAATCATTTTGGGTTTTTGCTATCTGGAGAGCACAATTACTACAGTAGTTTGATGGTTATTGATAATTAAGGGAAAAAAAAAAGCTATAAGAAAACAAGATCTTTATCAAGGAAGATGAACTAATAAAACAGTGTTCAAGAACTGCATAAGCTCATCTTGTAGGAAACAGTAATGGTATTTCAGTGGGCTACTGAGCTTTTGTATAGACCTTTTTCTAAGTCTTACTATCATCAACCTAAGGTTGAGTATGATCCGGTTCAGTTTGATGTTTTAGAAAATATTAGGATCAGACCAAATCATTAGTACTTTAAAAATTAAAGGACCAGGACCAGGACCAAAAAATGAAGACTGGATTGAATTTGACCAAAAAAATCAATCCAGTTCAGTTTGGTTATTCATTTTTAATTGGTCTACTTGGTTCAATTCAATTCATTTCAATTTGTTTTTAGTTCTAAATTAAAAAAAAAAATTCATGCTCAAATAAGTTCAAGTCTTCCTCATAAAAATTTTGTATTATTATTTTGTCTTATAAAATCAAATTGATGCAATATATTAGTGTATGATATGATATAGAGTGAAACTATATATTATATATATGTAATTATATTATATATTTAATCGTAACTATTTATACTTATAACTATAATCATATACTATATTATATATTTATAATACATAATTTATTAATGTTAATATTATACACAATATAATTATATAATTTGATAATACATAATATATATATATATATATATTCTTCGGTTCGGTTCGGTTCAAGTCAGTTTTAGTTTAGTTATTAACAAAAGACTAGTCTTGTACTCACAAAATTTTTTGATTTGGTTTCAATCTAGTCTCTTAAAAAAATTTCAGTTATTTTCGGTTCAATACCAGTATCAGTTCAATACTTCGATTTGGTTTAATTACTCTGAAAACCATGCTTAGCCCTACATCAACCTATCTCAGATATATGCTATTTAGAGCTGGAGTTCCTCGACATGCCATCATCAAGAAGCTTGCTGATGTGGAAATATCACGACTGGAAGAACTGATCTCAGTTTTGTCCAAGTTGTCTAGGGGTGCTCAAGTGCCACTAGAGTTTATAAACCACAAGGATCGTCATCGAAGGAAGGTATTCATAATTCTATAACTTGTGATGTAAAACATGACACTAGTGCTTTATGTTTTTAAAGTTTAAGATGCCCTACTTCAATTTGTGCTTATAAATTGGATGGTCCAAAAGAGAGAATGAGAATTTTTGAAGATAAGAATGGAAATACTTTTTATCAACATCAATATCGATATGTGTTTGTAGTTGTGTTTATGCGTGTGTTTATATGCATATATGTATATGTAAACCTTTCTACTATTTCCTGTAATTAAATATCGATCATGAGATAAATGATTTTCTGATGATAACCTCTGCAGTCTGTCCTGGTCTCAATTGATCGCCATGGATGGTTTGATACTCCAAAGATATACACTCGCGATGATAGTTCTGGTTTATGGATAGCAACACCTGCCATTCAGCCTGAATCCCCACTGCTCTCATCCTATATTATTGATCTTGAACAAGGTTTGACGGTAAAATGCGTATCAAGTATTGAATCCACTCGTATGGAAAACATTCTCATGCTAATAATGTTAATGTTGTGGCAGCCAAATGTTCCGCAGATGAGTATGATGAGATAAATACACAAATACTAGGCGATTTGTCTGAAAGTGGAATTGCTTCGGATGAAGTTGAAGAAATTAAGTTGGAGGATCCAATGAAAGTAGAAAGTGCAAATTCAAGTCAATGTGAATGCACAATAAAGGCTACAACTAATGCTTCATTTCCAGAATGTGTAATAGAGCCTGCTCTTGTAATGCTTGAGGTAATATGTGAAAAGTTTTTTCTTCTTAAGATTCTCTTTAATTGCCTTTACAATCATGTTCTCATTGTATTCAATACTGTATTAGTTCTACTAACATTCTTTTCTAATTGAAAAAGAAAAAGAAGAAAAGAGTGCTATTAAATAAAATTCCATACACTTTGAATGTTTGTCTTAGTTTCATGATCAGACATGGCCTTAAAAACTATTGCACTTCAGTGCATAGAAACAGAGGAAGGGATTGAAGGTTAACTTCACTTCAAGTTTAGGATATTTGTATCTTGTATTTATTTCATTTCTGAAGCCTGACTCACATCACTGTTGGATTCATCTCTTACGGAAATCTCTGCAGCTACATAATGGATCTGCTATTGAACCAATCTACATTTTGGAAAACATTGTTATTTTACTTACAAAATGAAGACAAAAAAAAAAAAGGAGAAGAGATTTAAGATTGGCTTTCATGTAAGGGCATTTATAACTTGTTGGTTAGATTATATAAATAAAAAAATAAAGCTCTATCAAATTACTATGTTTTGTAATGATTTTCTCTCAACTTATGGCGGAGTAACTAGCATTTTTTCCTCACATTGGGGTATGGATATGGCAAATGTAACTTTGTATGAATGTTTGAAAATTAGAACTTGTTTGTGCAAAAGTCTGCAAGTTGCTGCACTATTTATGAAACAAAAAGAAATCAATCCATATCAATTTCATCTCCTTAATAAAGCTGCAATCAACTTAAAAATACTGTCATATCTTGTTCACTGCCTTCCCATTAATTACACGATCTTAATTTTGGAGAAGCAAAGCAAGCTGTCCTGGTAATGGGCTTGGCTGAAAAGAGCATGATCCCATGAGCCATTTTATGATGTGGCTAATGCTCAGCTTCTTTACTGGATATGGGAACTGCTGATGTTTTCTGCTATGCCTTTTTAAGATATTTTATTCTGACTTTCGTCCACTACTTTCTCCTAATATATGACTCTCTAGGCATTCCTCTACAGCCATTTTTTTTTGTGGTATTTAAGAATTAGTCTTGTTTTATTTTTGTACTATTATGATTGAAAGTTGGACATGTTGTTTTTCTTCTTAAGTTCATTTCCTCTGAACTTGTGTTAGAAATAGTGACTTCTTGCTTTATATGATTTGTTATTTAACTTATTTTGACAATTCATGTTTGTTTCTTGTCAAATGTACTTATTTGTGGAATAAATGGTTCTTTTGTACTTGCAGGTTAATGTACCTCCATCATGTTTGCTTGATGGTGTCCCTTCACGACATTTTTTTGGGACTGGTGTCATTGTACATCATTCTCAAGGATTGGGGTTGGTTGCTGTTGACAAGAACACAGTTGCAATATCTGCATCTGATGTGATGTTATCCTTTGCTGCATTTCCTATTGAAGTTCCAGGAGAGGTAAACTTCTGAGAAGTGGGGACATTGGAAACCGTGTTTTGCTGTTTGAATGACTGTCTACATAATCACAGGTGGTTTTTCTTCATCCTGTTTTCAATTATGCTCTTGTTGCGTATAACCCCTCTGCTCTGGGAGTCATTGGTGCTTCAATGGTCCGTGCTGCTGAACTCCTTCCTGGTAGGTTTGACTTTATGAAAAAAAAAAAAAAAAGAAAAAGAAAAAGAGATCACAAGATGGAGGATTTGGTGCTTGAGATGTTATATTTTCTCTATTACTTCTAAAAGTGGCAATGTGGTATGTTCTTTAGGCATGGAGTGAAGAGTAGGAATGTGAGCTAGAGCTGAACTTCTAGACTTCTAGTTCTTAGAGCTTATAAAAGTTCAAGTTTGTTCCGAGTTTAAAGAATTTAGCTTGAGCTTAGGTCACTACGCTCATCAACTAGGCTAAGCTCATCAACTAGGTTAAGTTGGAGATTAACTTTTATTTATCAAAATCATGATGGTTAAATTTTAACCTAATCAGTATGTTATAATATATATAATTTTCTAACTTGAGGTTGCCATTAACAAAGCTTTGGAAATCAATGAACCATAAAGCAAATAGGCCTGCTTAACTGTTATTGTTGTTTGATGATGCGGAGGCAAGGCAAAGTGCCACCTTTGTGTTATGCAAGAAGGCTTCCCTAGCATCAATGGTGTCATTTGATATTTGTTTGAATAATAAGGAAAAGGATTTCTAGTTGTGGCGAGTGATTTATATTTTTATGGAGGGAGAATCTTCTCTCCCCTCATTGTTGTATTCGTCAATGTGAAACTCTTGAAGTTTTACTCTTCTCACTACAAATGATCTTCGAGAAATTAGATTTGCAATCTAAAATTGTACTACCATGTAATCATCATAGTTTAGTAAATCTATAAGTCCATAAATGAGCTGGTTGGTGAGGCTATAGGGTATGGCCCCAAAATTTCAATCTTGAACTCTTTATTTTATCAGGCTTGATTGATAGTTTGAGTCATTTTTAGTCTTTCTTGTGACATGTACCCTTTGGTTTTGTGTTAGTTCTTCTCTAGTTTTGCTTGGACCAAATTGATTGCATTGCTATATCCATGTCATTTATACTTGTACTTTTTTAACAGATCCTGTGTTATGTTGCGGGGATTCAGTATATCTTGTTGGGTTAAGAAGCCTAAAAGCAATCTCTAGGAAATCTACTGTGACAAATCCGTGTCTCTCATTGCATGTCAGCTCTGCTGATCCTCCATGTTATAGAGCAACAAATATGGAAGTGATTGAGCTTGATTCTGGTAAGGGAGCTGATCTTAACTATAGAAGCTATGTTGGTTATATTGATTGTCTTGCATTATACTATATTTCAGATTTTGGTAATGCATTTACGGGAGTTCTAAGTAATGAGCATGGAAAGGTTCAAGCTTTATGGGCTAGCTTTTCAACTAAGGTTCTCATAGTTTGTTTTGTTGTCCTAATTTTCTTTGTTATATTACCGTGCAACAATACTTAAATCTTCATTTCCAGGTAAAATATTGTGGCAGTCCCCAATTTGTTAGAGGTATTCCAATCTATATGGTCAGCCAAATGCTTGATAAGATAATATCTGGTGGAAATGGACCATCTCTTCTCATAAATGGTGTCAAAAGGCCAATGCCGCTTGTTAGGATCTTAGAGGTTGAATTTATTCCTAGATTGCTTTCGAAGGCTCGGGGTTTTGGTCTGAATGATGATTGGATCCAGGTACACTTTATTTTTTCCAATACAAAGTACATATTTCTCTTTGCAGGCGCAATGTTAGTGTTGTTCTCCTTTTAGATGTATTAAGAAACTCATTCAATATCATTTATCAATATTTGCATTTCAAAATGTCTCTTCAATTTAACTTGCTTTGGATAAATGCTATAGGGTATGGCTATATCATTATAATGAGATACTATTGGTTCTTATTTTTTGAAGGTCCTTGTCAAGAAAGATCCTGTAAGGAGACAAGTTTTATGCGTTAAAGGTTGTTTGGCTGGATCTAAAGCTCAGAATGTATTAAAACAAGGTGACATGGTGCTGGCAATCAATAAAGAGCCAGTTACTTGTTTCCGTGACTTAGAAAATGCTTGTCAAGCATTGGAGAAGTATGGAGACAATGATGGGGAACTTCACATGACCATTTTTCGACAGGTTGCAAATGCCAAATGGATATGGACAATGTTTTTCAATCATTCTTAGCTTTTTTTCTTTTTTACCTTGTTTTTGGTTTGATATGGATTTAGTTTCAAGTATGTTAATGAGTAAATTAATCTGACATTTTGATCTGCATGATTGGCTAGGGATGTGAAGTTGATATTGTCATAGGAACAGATGTTAGAGATGGGAATGGCACAACATGTATGATAAATTGGTGTGGGTGCATTGTTCAGTATCCTCATCCGGCTGTGCGTGCATTAGGGTTTCTTCCTGAAGAAGGTCATGGTGTATATGTTACAAAGTAAGAAGCTTGTTCTTTGTCACAAAATTTTCCTTGTCTGAATATTGGTAGGAGTGTAATTGAACGAAGACAGCTCGCAAACTACTTAAAATCGACTCGAAAAATACTTGAAATTGGGCTGGTATTAATCTAGTTGAACTCGAGCTCGAGCTACTCTTAAGTACTTTGTCAAGTCGAGTTTGGGTATCAAAATAATCAAGAGATTTGTGAGCCTAAGCGAGTTTTAATATTTTATTATTTTACCTTTATATTTTGATATATTTAAGGATTTAATCGAGTCGAGTAGAGCCAATTTAAATTTCAATTTCTATCAGAGTTTATTTGAGTTTGAATTTGAGAAATCAAAAAGAAAATTATTTGAATAATTGAGTGGAGCCAAATCAAGCTCAAATATGTTGAGTTTTTCAACAAGTTGAGCTCAAGCTTCAAAAATAAAGTTTGGTTGAGCTCGAGTCAAGTTTGGGCTTTTGAGTTTTATAATCGAGTTCGAGCTTGACAGGGTTCAACTACACTTGGCTCAGTTACACCCTTCTTATGTACCCAGCCAATGGAGACTGACACGCAGAAAAATATTAGAGTAGAAGTACTTTTACTGCATTAGAAAAAGGAGTATAAAACTCAGTTCACTTTTGTTTTTCTTTTTTTTTTTTGTTGTATTCCTGTCCCTTCACATTGGCCAGTAGTATGAGGTGAGTATATACACCCAGTGTATGTAAGTATTTTCCAGCTCAGAGTATGCAATCTATCTAAAGTAGTAAACGAACATACTTACGAAGCTAAGTGCACTTGGGCTAAGGGCACTTGGGCCACATCTTAGCCTAGAAATGTAAATTAAGTTTTTTTAGTTGGTCATAGTTAATATGTAATGGGTGTTATGGATAAATGGCCATTCAACCCATGGAATCGTACATATGTAATACCTTCAAGAACCATTCCTATGTCTATTGAATAGCATTTTATTATGTATTAAGATTCTCCAAGCTTCTCTTAAATATTAAGTGCTTAATAAAATTGTTAAACTAAATGAATAAACTTTTAATAGTTTGTCAATTTTATCAGGTCATACCGTGGAAGTCCTGCAGATAGATATGGTTTATGTGCTCTTCGATGGATAGTTGAAGTCAATGGAAAACCAACTCCTGATTTGGATGTCTTTATCAATGTGACAAAGGTATATTATTCATGACACAGATATCAATTGTTTCTATGGTCTCAAAAAATTACATGTTTCTACATGTGTGCATCAATGTGCTTCTTAGATCATTTCAATCTTGGAAATCTAGCATTCTTGATTTCTCTTTTTCCTTCACTATGTGAGCCCTCCTCCCCCTCCCCCCCCCCACAAAAAAAAAAAAAAATGGGGGAGGGGATATATCATTGGTGAAATTTTGGATATTCAATGTTGATAGCCACTTGTGTACCTCATAAAGGCTGGTTGCTTGCTTTCTTGTAAGAGGAATCACCAAGTACTCTTAAAGAGGGAGGAGATTATCTATTTTACATATGAGAGAAGCGAGAATAAGAGAAAAGCATTATATAAATGACATTTCATATGGAAAGATCACGATCTGATTTTTACTTTAAATTACACTGGAGACGTTTATGCTTTTGAAGTTAATTTCTTTACGTAACTAGCTCAAATTGAAAGATTGTATCAAGAGATTTTATGTTCTATTCTCATTATGTAGGGTCATTAATTTCAGTGATATTTGATTATTGTTTTATTATTTTATTAGTTTGTTTTATGCAAATCTACTTTGGCATTGTATAGATGTAAACATAATTAATCACGATGCATGTTATTCTTATTCCTTGTACTCCTATCTTAAAAAATATAAAAGAAAAATGATAATTACTTGTATTTATTTACATGAAATTTTAATTTGATTAGTCATAGTCAATTATATGTATAGCTCTGTATTTTTGTCAGGAATTAGGAGCTGAAGAATTTGTTCGCATTAGAACTATCAACTTGAATGGAAAGCCACAAGTGCTAACGTTGAAGCAAGACTTGCACTACTGGCCTACATGGGAATTGAGATTTGATCCAGACGATGCAATTTGGCACAGAAAGACAATTAAAGAGTTGCAATGAAGTATAACAGTGTTTTCCTCTTGTCATGTGTAGTATTTCCCCATAAGCAACTATACATTTGTTGAATAAAGAAAATGAAATCGTGGTGAAGTATTGTATTAGTGTGTGTATTGTAGTGGTGCTTATTTTCACATATACATGTGAATAATGAATAAATTATTGACTTCTACGTCATCATAATCTATCAATTTAAATGATATCAAATAAGTCAAAATCAAAGTATCAAAATTCAAACTTTCAATAGAATTATTTATTTAAAATAGAATTTTTTTTTGTAGTCCCCTGAATGTTTCGTAAACAACAAATAAAAAAGAATAAAATTGTTTTGAAGGGAACGCCTTTCATTCACTGAAATTAGAGGAAACGTTTAGCAACGGTCGCCGAATAATATGGTTTTTATTTATTTATACAAATGTGTATGATGTGGCCCATGTTGAAACCATAAAGGATTTGCTTTTTGCTTGTACCTTTTCTGGAGCCAGCGGGGGATAACGCATGTGCGAAATGACATTTTGGCAGGCAGAAGCTTTAGTTGGATCAGAGAACTTCTACTGGTTCAGCAGCAAAGCAGTTGGGAAAAGCTCTCTAAGCAAACAACAGTGGCCTTTTTTTATTTTTATTGTCTTTTTTTTTTTCTTTTTTGGGTTCAGTAGTAAGTGGTATTTGAGTTTTGCTGAATATATCCTCCTTTTGAGTTGGTACAAACATATTTATTTAAATGGGATCTAGTAAATTTATGGGAAATTGTTTTCTCCCATTCTTTTATTGTATTGGAATTTAAAACTATTAAAGACTAAACTCTCCTATTACCTGAGCCAATCTTCATTATTGGAATTTAAAACTATTAAAGACTAAACTCTCCTATTATCTGAGCCAATCTTCATTTGATAAAGACGAATGATTTTTGCTATTGCCGTTTATATTACTTGTGGATAGCCATAAATAGAAATATTTTTCCAAATATAACAATGTCTATAGAAGAGATCTTCAATTAAATTAGAAATGCTTTGTTTTTGAGATTGAGATAGGAGTTTTGTTTCCAGCTTAGTTATCAATTTACTATTTATATATAATTGTTTTGGGATATAAAATTTCCTTTATGATTTACACCTCTTGGTGAATCATCCTGTAAAAAAAATTGATAACAATTCAAGTAAACATAATATTAATCAATCCACATCAATTCCGGCAACACTCTAACAAATTCAAGCCAAAATTTTTAATTGCATATTTCGGATAATATAAAATAGTCCATATCAACCATTACTACAACATCTAATAATAAATTCCAATCAAAATTTTCAATTTAAGATTTCATAAAATATAAAACAGCATGCATCAACCATTATTATAATATCTTGTAATAAATTCAAGATAAAATTATCAATTCAAATACTCTAGATAATATAAGAGATTACTAAAAGGTGAGTACTGAAGGATAACAAAATAAAAAAGGTAATCAATTTGTACTATCAATTCGGGCCATACATTTATTTTCTCATTCAATTTTTCGACAATATAGGACCACGAACCCTCAAATTATAAAATTACAATCACAATTTTAAGTTTTAATATATACACTGTAAAAATTACATAACAGACAATACATGCATGTTGGGTTAAAAAGAATCCCTTCACGGTAATATTGCAGATGAAGTTAGAGACCACAAATAAGATTCTATTTATAATATAACGAGTTACATAATAGTTGAAATTCTACATCTTTTCAAGAAGATAAAGCCAAATAAAGCAGTACTTCGAGAATTCTTTCAATGAGAGCCACTCTGATTTCATCTACCTCTTCATCTTTTTTCAGAACAACAGTTTCAAGATTCAAACTTTTAATTAAACAAATCTTACAGGACCACAACAGTTTCAGCCTTATCAAACACTTTTATTATTGAAATTATACAACTGAATGGCAAATATAATAAGCAAATGCATCAGAATGTTTGCAAAACTGTACGTTTATTCAATTTTTCCAACATTGATATGAATTAAATTTTTAATATTTTCACTAACCACAATGCTTTTTTATTTCATTTTCAAGCAAGTTGGATAAAAAAGCTTTCATGGCAATACCCCAAAGCCCTTCCATTGCACTAATGTCCCTCTGCATCCTCATATACACCCACTTTCACCCTAGCTGGTGCCCTATGATTTTGTCAGCAACCAATATCTAGTTCCATCAGTACTTGTTCCGCACCCAATTGCAATAACAAAATGATCTAGGTTGGTGCTATATTCCCATTTAAAGACACCACTCAAGTAAAATCTAAAATCATATCCATTAGCATCAATAGTAACAGAAACTGGTTGGTTTGCCATAACTTGCAGTAGAGTTTTCGCTGTTAGATGAAACATCTTCTTACCCAATTATTTTGGCTGCAGGAATTGCTATCTTCTTCTTATTGCAGATGCCGTCTTCTCCTTAGTAAGGACAACTAGCTTCAGTTGATAGGCCTCCACTTTGAATGATATATTAGAAAGAGCCTCCTCTGCAGCCTCTGTCCTCATCTGGTATTTTCTTTGCACCGAACACGCTTGTTAAAATGCCAAACTGAATACATGGGTCATGGAGTTGGGATACGTGCAAGGAGAGAGAAGGAAGGAAAAAAAAAAAAGATGGTAGAGGGATAAAAATATAGGCCACGTACTATGTCTCCGAGAAAAAAGTAAAAATTGAGCGCCGCTTTCCATTAAAGGATTTTTACAGTTTAAGGATCTTTAAGCATATAAGTTATAAACTGAATAACAATCAGTAAAATTTAGCCTAAAATAATTATGAGTTAATTACTTTAAATTCTGTTATTTATTATATTTAATTAAATTATTTATTATTTATTATTATTATATTAAATTATTTTTTATATTTTTTCTGTCATATTAAAAAATTATTTTAGTATTAAACGACATTAAATATTAAAAAATATTTTAATATATTACCATAAAATTAAAATATAAATTAATATAATATTAAAAATAAAAAATTATAATTAAATATAATAAATATTAAAAATTTATAGTAATTAATTAAATAAAATATAAGATTCACTTTTTTATTACAATTTTTTTTTTACTAACTGAAAAATGACCACAAACGTGAGAGTCTGTCCGACGACTGAAAAATGATTGGAAGGACTTGTTTATGACAATGAAACAAAGGTGAACATGAACGTAAGCACGTTCTGAGTAATTAATCCATTAATTATTCAATTATTTTTTCAAAATCACTCCTATACCCTTCTCTCTCCGACTGTAATACCTCTGTGCAAAACCAACTTTCTTTTCCTGAAGACTGACAAAACAACTCGCACCATCCACTCACGGTAAACTCCAGCTCTCATCAATCCAAAACTTCCCGAGAAAATCCTGACTCAGCGCGGACCATGGGGGATTAACTGGAGTGATTGGTCTCGGATACGGCCATGGCCGGGCTGGAATCGAGCATGAAGGAGGAGCTGTGCATGGACATCCATCCGGCCTTTCGAGAGAGCGTCGCCACTGCTGAGGACTGGCGGAGGGCTCTCAATAAGGTGGTCCCCGCCGTTGTAGTGCTGCGGACAACTGCTTGCCGCGCTTTCGATACTGAGTCCGCCGGTTCCAGTTATGCTACTGGGTTTGTGGTCGACAAACGTCGCGGGATTATTCTCACCAATCGCCACGTCGTCAAGCCTGGTAAGCTTGTATATATTATAGTTAAATGAGAGAATGAAAAATGTGCATATTGATTTTTGATAAAATAAATGGGGGAAAATGAAAGAATTGGAGTGTTTTCTTGTTTTTCTGGTTAGGTGCGTATCATGTGGAAGAACGAAGCTTTATGATGGGAATCTTGATTACTGCTTGTTCATATATTTTTGTAATGCAAATCTAAGTGCGGAAGTGAAGGAATTGGGTTGCTTTTGGGTTATTCTAATATTATGTAAAAGAAATCAAATGTGTGATATGAATCTTCAGCAAATGGAAAAATGATTAGGGGACGGGGTTTTTATTTTTATCTTTTTTAGTGATTACGCAAGTAGCGCTTGTGTTTTTGGAATGGGAATTAATGTTTGTGTATATTACCCTACTTGTCTGAGTGTTTGCAGTCAAGTTGTCATTGAAATCCTCATTTTATTTGGCGCACTTTAGAAATGGGTTTAGTGCACCTGTCAAAGTAGAGAAGGGCCTCTTTCATTTCATCTTCTTTTTTTTTATTGCATGTTTCATATTCTGATGACTGCTATATGACTTATTCCTGGTGCCGAAGTTTTTGAGCAGCCGTAGTGTCAGTGTGAATATTTCATGTTCGTAATTGTTAGAATCATACATCTTATGATTTCATTCATTTTCTGCTTTAGTGTTTGAATCTATTGAGAGAATCACAAATGTATTGAATTGATCAATTCCAGAATTAATCGAGTGAATTGATGCGAATCGATTGATTCAGTTGATTCTTGCTTTATGCCATAGGACCTAATAAGTTCAAAAATCAAAACATTCAATTTTACCTTGGAAAGAATCTTTAAACCCTCTTTTGAGTAATTTGAAATGAGATAAAACTTACGAAAGTACTTTTACCATACTTAAACAAGTATATACAAGGATATCCAATTTTACAAGAATCTTTAAACCCTCTTTTGATTCTTGCTTTATGCCATAGGACCTAATAAGTTCAAAAATCAAAACATTCAATTTTACCTTGGAAAGAATCTTTAAACCCTCTTTTGAGTAATTTGAAATGAGATAAAACTTAAGAAAGTACTTTTACCATACTTAAACAAGTATATACAAGTTTTGTTACTGTGTATATATTTGCATCTGCTCTTCCTAATTTTATATTTCTTCCCTATCGTTGGATTTGCAATGCACTCAAAAAGATATATTTTTCTCTCTGATTGCTACTCTTCTTCCTCTTCGTTCTTTTTATTTTATTCTTTATTAAGTCAAGTGGTAGCTTCTACTGACATGTTTTAGACGCATGTGTTGTAACCTTCTAATTTAAACTATCGTATTCATCCCCTGTTGATTATTTTGTACTATTTGATCAATTTTACTTGCAAGTGTATTTGTAATGGGTCATTTGATCACTATTTTATCAAAATATGTTATATTTGATCGGTTTTGTCTATTTACATGGATATATGTTGTTTTTAATTGACTTTGAAAATCTGCACTGAATCTAACAATTCGACGCTTGGTTCCTGATTCATAAAATGAGTATTTTGATTCTCTACAGTATTGATTTGACGAATATGTTTGTCTTCTAACTTGAATATGTGACTTTTTGGAGATTAATATGAGATATTTATAGTGTTAGCAGCAATTTTTCTGGTACTCTGGTTAGCAATGATATTGAATTGTTATAAATTTTTAATTGTTCGTTGACTTAGATTGAGATGAAATGAATTGCATAGTGCTGTTCATATTGCATATTTGAGTACAAATGCATGACATAGTACTGGTGCCTGGTTTCTGTGAATGAAATTATGAATTGAATGAGTTGGTGGGAGAACAGTTAAATCTCTTGTTCTTGTGGACTCAAAAGGACTATGATTAGAATGTAAAACAAATTTATTTTTGGATCAACAAGAAAAGAGAAAATCTGTATGTATATGTGTGAACACACCGTGCATATGAGCACGTCTTTCTGACTGGCTTAATAGAATTGATAACTCATGGAAGCATTGTGCTTTAAGTTTGTTTTCATATTCAATTTTTTTTTCTATTTTTTTTTTGTAGAAAGTTTAAAAAATAGGTATTTCATTCAGAAGATACCCTATTGTATAAGAACAATAAAAAATCAATAAAATATATTTTTTATAGATGTAATGCTATGTACTTGTTATTATGTATAGATGTTCAAGAGTAGAGTCATAAAGAATTTAGTATATTTTACTTTTTTAAAATTTCTTAGCAAGCAAATAGATGGTGGGTTTATATCCTTATGACATAGAATTTTTTTTTTTTTTTTTTTGTTGCAAATTGATAACTCCACTTACAACTTTTCCTTCTAACTTTTTAATTTTACTCTTCATCCTTTTGTTTTGTAGGACCTGTAGTTGCAGAGGCTATGTTTCTAAACCGTGAAGAAATTCCTATATACCCTATATATAGAGATCCTGTGAGTACAAAAGTTTCTTTCTTTTTTTTTTTTTCTTTTTTTTTCATGATTATTTTCTTCAATCTTTTGTTATCTTTTTACACTTTAAAACTATTGCACCAACTATGTGCAAAGTTTTCCTTAAAAGGAAAATAATAGTTTCAGAAGAGGAAGAATCTGACATGGAGTCAGAAATCTTCTTTAAATGTACTTGATGGAGTGAATGCCTTTAACTATGAGGTTTGGCCTTTGGGATTGGATATGAATAAATACCTTTTCTTTTGTTTTTTGTTTTTTTCATTTGAAATGATAGGTGATGGCTCTTAAAATAAACCAGTAAAGGGTGGTGCAGTCTGCCCATGGAATTTACCAGAGAAGCATGTAGGAATTTAAGGAAGAAGAAAAAGGTGGGGAAGTAAAAACTTAAGGAGTGTGAAAGATCTGTGTATTAAATAAGAGTTTAACAAGTTAAACATTAAAGAGACTGATAACTAGGACAAACAGGTCCAAAATTCTTGATTTAGTATCTAGTTTCAAAAGTGTGACTCTCTCAAATTCTGCTGATTCCTTTTCAATGCTTCTAGGTAAAATGCACTGTATATTACTCTTTGCCTAACATTTGCTGCCACAAGACATCAGAAAACTATTGGCCTATGTATGTATATTTGGCATAACCAGATTGATCCTGAACAAGAACATAGCACTCAGTAATTGTCTTTCGCATTATGATAGCAGTACTGAAGAAATATAACATAACCAAAACTTCAATGCAATAATGGTGTCCTCTATCCATGCTGTTGGAATGCAGTGGATAGCTCATAGTTGCTGCCCATACAAAGCCAGTTTTGTTGAATGAGTTATGCATGCTAAAATGTCAAAGACCCTTGGAGCTTAGGTGCAAGGTTCAAAGTGCAAGTGCACACTTATGCAAAGTTAGGTGGACCTTTCGCATGTAAATATGTATTTTATATAAGAATGATTTTACAACACATAATAAGAAGAAGCTAAATATATTTCGATGATAATTTTTTAGGAATAAGAGTTATTGCACAATTGATCGAGGTGAATATCCTACAAAGGCACACTATTAAATTCATAGTAGTCAAACGCAATAGGCGCACTCAAGGCGCTATGGTCTTTTATTGCCCGAGGCGCAAGGCACAAAAAAACTGCTTGCTTGAGAGAAGTAAGGTGTAAATTTCCAATATATATATATATATATATATAGAAGAAAAAATCAACTTCATAAGTATAAGAACATTCAACACATAAAAAACAACTTAAAATTGAAGATAGCTAAAATTAGAAACCTGGAACCTGCATAACGTTGTTAGATTTATGTTTTCCAACATCAAAGACTCTTAAGTTCTAAACCATAAACATAAAGCTAATAGCTATGTAATAAAATCCTAAAACTTATCATAGGAAAACCACAAACATGACAGGTTTCAACACAAAACTGCCCTAAAACTTATCATAGTAAGACCTTAAAATCCATCTTCATTCAAATCTTCATCACTTTTAGCTACACCACCACTCTCATGTCCTTCAATTTTGTCTACATCTGAGTCAATTTCTGTATCTTTGAGAACAGGTTGTGATTGTGAGGCACTTGAACTTGCCCTAACTTTGCTGATTTTGCTTGACTTCTTGTATTCCTAATCATTTCTCCAATTCCAGCTGCATTAGCTACTACATCCCATGTCAAGCCATTATTGTTGTCTTCATCACAAAATACAGTATCCTCTTCAGCATCTTTATTTATATATGGCTGAGCACCCAATTTCCCAATTAGCCATTCATTGCTTTCATCAATATCCCACAAGGAAATTGGATCAATAACATCTCTTCGATCATAGTGTGGTTTAGGAGCTTGATTGTGCTTCACATAAACCAAGTCATTTAGCCTTTATTGTGCAATTTTATTTCTCCTCAAGTAAGAATAATGTCCAAATAAGAGAAGTTAATTAACTGAAAATTCACTTGGTAGAATTTGGAACTCTTTAAGTAATAAAAAATTTTATACTTGCTCAAAGACACTCCAATACCTGATGCACTACAAGTTAGGCTAAGAATCTTAATGGCTAGTTGTTATAAATTTGGGGAAGAGCTCCCATAAAGACTCCACCATTCAGCTGCAAATCATTTTTATTTATAATCAATAAGCTATATAATAAACTAGTACTTAGAATCTAAAAGCAAATCTTAAATCTACAAATTAATATCTCTTAGAATCTAAACAATAAATATCTAAAAATAAAATGTAATTAGCTTAATCTTAAACATAACTCAACTTTAAATAGTAAATACCCGGCGCTTTTGTCTTCCTTGATCTAATAGTCAATGAAATGCCAAAAATACCTATAACCCTCTTGTACATGGATAACTCGCTCATAATTTTATCTTGGACTTCTTGACTTCAAACTAGTTTTCCTATGCAAGCATAAAGTCCAGCTATGGCCTCTTCATCAAACTCAATAGCCGGATTATCATAAAAAAATTCAGGATTTAAAAAATGGCCAGTGCATGTAGTGGTTGGTGAAGTTGGCATTCCCACATTTCATCAATCATTTTGAAGACATCTTGTATTTCAGCTCATTACCATTGAAGCATGATCCATTGCTTTATATATGTATCCCATAGTCGGTCTCTTTTCATCATCAACAAGTCGGAGAACTCGAACAAGTGGTCCCATAACTTTCAGCGTATAAACAACATTATTACAAAAGGAAGGCATCAAAATTGTTTCTATCGCATGTTTCCTTTTGTTTCCTTTGCCCATGGACTAGAGACTCATTCTTGTGAACTGAGCATAGCTCTCAATGAGCTCTTTTGTTTGTAAATGCATTGCAAAGTTAGATAGGAAGTACAAAATTTGGTTTTTCCGGGTCAAATCAACTCCCTTGTTTTGTAAATTCTCTCATCATATTCAAAAGACGAGTATGGTTATATATATAACCTTTCACGCTAAGTGCCCTCTCCATAGCATTTGAAATCTTCGAAATGTTCCCAATATCTTCCAATATAAGATCAATGTAATGTGCTGCACAAGGTGTCCAATATTAGGGGTTTTTTTTTGCTTCCAACAACTTGCCACCCAACTTAAAATTAGAACCATTATCGGTTATAACTTGCACTTTATTAGCTTCCCCAATTTGCTCTACAAATTCATTAAGCATTTTAAATACACTCTCACCTGATTTTATGAAAGTTGATGCATCAATAGACTTCACAAACTTAGTTCTAGCTGGACAATTGACTATGAAATTTATTAAACTCCTATTGGTTTTGCTACTCCACCCATCCAACATAATGGAACAACCATGCTTCTTCCAAACATCCTCATGATTCTTCAACAACTCATTTTTGTAGGCGACTTCTTTCTTTTAAAGGGGAACTCTTAATTCATGATAAGTAGCGGACTTTAAGTTTGATCCATATTGTCTGATAGCTTTGATTGCCCATTTAAAAGAATCCAAATGAGCAGCATTAAAAGGAATTCTTGCCTAGTAAAAGAACCTGCTAATGTATTGGCAAGCAATGTCTCTTTTCTCCTTGTCTAGTGAGTCACTAATATTAGTCTAACTTAATTTTCCTTATTTCCTAAGTTTTATCACTACTTCAGGCTTCTGGAACATAAAAGCATCTAGAGGATCTCTTTTCTTAGGTATAATCATCTTCCCTTTGCCGTTTCCAGCACTACTCCTTTCTTTGCTCGCTAATCTCTTTCCATTTGAGTTGATTGTGCACTCTTCCTCATCATCTTCAACCTCAATCATGTTTTCTACATCATCAAAATCTACTATTTGTCATAATTAACTTCTTGTTGCTTTTTTTCAATCATATACTGTTGTAATTCGAGCCTAACATGTTCTGGACACTTTAAACACTTCTTTGCATTTCTATTACCCCTAATCTGTTGTAGTTTTGCCCTTTATATACCAGACTTTGTCACTTTCGTGCAAAAGGAACAAGTCAATGAATTTGTATCTTTAGGATCTTGCAAGTAGTTGTATTTCCCTGCTGGATCTTTCTTGTTGTCATTAGGCATTGAACCATTAGTGCATGACTGCCTATATCATAAAAACACAAAGCTATAATAAGCAAGTTTGATGTTAGTAAATGTTTAAATTGAAAAAGTTTGTAGTAGTAATTGATTGCAAAAGTTTGATTTTTTGAGAATAAAAAAGTAAAGAAAGAATAAAAAATAATAATAGGCTAAAATATCAAATGAAAACATTTAAAAATAAAGTTAAAAAATTTAGTTCATAGTCTCCACTGGATGGAAAAATTTTGATGTTTTTGAAAATGAAAGTCAAAAAAGAATTGAAAATCAGAATAGGCTGTTGAATAGGAAACGTGAAACATTGAAAAACAAGTAAAAAACTTCAGTTCATAGTCTCCTTTTTTAGAAAGTAAAAAATCCAGTTTTAGAATAAGAGAAATAGGAGAAGACAAAAGTAGATGGGGTCTGTAATAAAGAGGAATTTTAAAATAAAAGTAGTAGAAGAAGTAGATGTGGTCTCGTAAAAGTAGTAGAAAAAACTTACTTGTCTTTGTCCTTGTTCATGGCGAAGACCACTTCAAAATAGTGTCTTTCTTGACTTTGCTAGCTGTTGTAGAAGCTGACAGCTATACTTCGCTTTATAAAAAAGGGATAGTGGTTCTGCTGCTGGCGTTAGGAGAGGGTGACAACTATCTTTGTTTATTTTTTTAATATAAAAAAACCCTAGAAGATGTGAAATAAAGCCCTAAGAAGTCTAAAAAGATTTGCCTTTACTATAATATCCATAAAATTAAAAACTAAAGTTTGCCTTTTAAGAAATTTTAGTTCAAAATTTTACTTTTGAGAAAGGCCATCACCTTTTTCGACTCTTGCCTGGTATTAGTTGCCCACCTAAATGCAATAGGTGTGCACCTGATTGAACACCCCTTGCTTGTCATGTTAAAAGGCGAGGACAGTCCACATCACCTCTCTTGTGTGCCTAGGTGAGCGCCCAAAGCGCTTTTGACTACACTGATTAGAATTCTTATCATTTGGATATGATAATAAAATAGTAATGTAAAACAATTGAATAAAACAATTGTGATCATGTAAGATTTTAGTTTTGTACCAATAAAATATATTCAATTATGTTTTAAGAACAAACACTTATCAAGTAATTATTTACGCCCATGTATTTTAACATAAGTAAGCAATTGAACATAAAGCATCACATTGTTTATAATTGTTGTCTTTATTCCAAATATAAAGTTGTAAAGGATATAGTGTCATTATAGTTGAAGGATAAAGGACCGTAATATTTATCTTGTTATTTTATTATTAACCTAACATCTCTAAATGTTGTCTCTTTCCCTTTGTGGCTGTCTTTTTGTGCCATTGTCTACTAGGCTTTTTCAGCATTATAGCAGTGTGAGGAAAAAATCGGGTGGTTTTGATGTATGAAACATAACCGTTGTCATAAAATCTTTTGGGTTACTCAAATGCATAGTTGTTAAAGGTGCGCTTTAGGTGCAAGGTGTACCAGTCGACTGGACCTATGCCTTTGAAGGCCAAAGATGGGCGCTGTTACTCAAGCGCTCACCTTGGTGCCTTAGGCGCGTGCCTTCAGCTAGTACTAGGAGCAAGAAAGGTGCGCCTTTCTAACTTCTGCTATAATATACATCTTTCACCTCAAAGTATCATCATCACTGGAATCGCAGATGGTTGATATGCCAGAACTCAGTGTTAATGCACCAGAAAGCCATTGGAAAGTTCACTGGAATAATCGGAAAGTCATCGAAATCCTACCAAACTGTCAACATTATGGTCGCCTGTCCCCGATCTATCCATTTTTAGCTACCACGCGCCTAAGATTTATCTCCTTTAACCCTGTTTTGATTTCTTTATCTCTTTCTTTCTACTTGTTTTTGAGTTTTTTTGTTTTTTATTTTTGCTACCTGTGATAATTTTTTATAGTTATACATGTGTTTTCATGTGTCTTTTACTTGACCTTTTTTAATTGCTCATTTAGTATAAGAAGGTTTTTGCCACAATCAGCAAATTTTCTATTATTGTAACGTTAGATAGAAGAATTAGTTGTCTTGGATCTTGTTACAAGGGTTAGAAATAAGTTTTTTCTAATCTAATTCAAGAAAATTATTAAAAGGTAGGAAATATTTTTCCAAAATAATTTATTCAACATATAATGTTAATATGCATATATAATTATTAGTTCTTAATTTTAATTTTATGCATAATGTCACTCAAGTGTGCGCTTAAAGTCTTTCTAATATTTACATATAATGTTATTCCTTAGTGCGCTTTGCGCCTTTAACAACTATGCGCAAATTTTGTGGCTTTTGGCGTTTAAGACAAAGAGGCAAGGCATGCCTTCCATAGGGCTTTTAATGCATGGATACGGCCATAGTGGCATGGACACTAGACAAACTTGGGATATGATTCTTGGTAAAATAAGAAAAGATATGTTGAATTATTAAAAAATATATGAAAATACATAAATAACTTACATGTGAACTGCCTAATATGTTGATAATTGAATGCAATTTCATTCAAACTGCTAGTATTCATTTGGAGAAAATTACTATTTAGTCCCTCAAGTATTACATCATTTGTTACTTCATCCCTCTATTTTCAAAAATTACAGAAATATCTTTCACCTTTTCATTACATTACACTAATTGGTCCTGTTAAACATTTGATATTTTTCTGTTAGTCAGTAAAATTTTAAAAAACACTCATTAATTTTTTCTATTCCTAAAAATATCCTTATGTCTAATTTCCCCCTTCTTCCTTCATTTGCACCCCTAACTTATTTTTTCGTTTTTATTGCACATCCCATCACAAATGGCCCCTACTCTTTTTTTTCAGCAACCTGACTAGCAGCTTCCCCTCAACCCATCCTACACCACCCACATACCTTCCCTTCATAACACCTTGGGTGAAATTGTTGTCTTTCTTTCCTTCATTCTCATCAACTTCCTTAACTTTAAACCCACGATCAATTGATACATCCCTTTTGCAAATCACGACTTTGAGTCAATAGGTCACAGAGTGGGGTGTTAAAGATGCCAAGGGTGAACTGGGCAGATGGAGATGGAAGAGTGGTTGCGGACTGAGGTTAATATTGTTTAGCAATAGGTGGAGTTTGGGGCATGTGCATCTTTGTTTAGCAAAAGACAGATGGTGGTGGTTGTGGTTGGGGATGGGGGAAGTGCAGAAAGTGGGATCTATTGTTATTTGTGTGTTTGATAATTTCTACAATATAAGAACATTTGTTTTGAGATTTTGTTTGATGATTCTGCAGTGTAAGGAGAAAATCCCTTAATTTGGATTTGTGGGTTTGCTTTTGGAACCTTTGATTTCCTTGAAGAATCTTTGCTTTGTCAAAGTTGAGTTTGTTGTTTCAAGTTGGTTTTCAAGAAATTATTGCCCACTTGCTAAAAAAAAAAAAAATGCGATGTTCTATTTTCTTTTTAGATTTTGCTATTGTCCTAAAAAATGTTTTTTCCCCTATTTGTTTGATAATTTACAAAAAGAAAATTGAAAAAATTTTGTAGCAGATGCATGAATAGAGTTAGTGGTGAGCAAAAGAAAATTTGGAGTTAATTTAAGGGTAAATTTGGAATTTCATGTCACAAAAATTTTGACAGAGGGACTGTTCTTTCAATGGAAATAGAAGGGTTAAGGATATTCTATTAATTTCTGAAAATAGAGGGACAAAGTGGTGAATTATGTACTATTTGAGCGACTAAAAATAGTAATTTTCCCATTCATTTGTCATGTATGAGTGTATATTAGAAAAGTATCTTATCCAGAAAAAAAAATAGAAAGAAAAAGAAAGGTATAACAAAATATCTGAAGCCAATGTCAATCTCAAATTTATCTTTCAATTTCAGCAAATATCACTTTCAGATTCATAATAAATTAACAAAAACCATTAATAAATTAACAATTCATAATAAATTAACAAAAACAATTAGCAAATTTTTTAAATAAACAAAGATACTTATTTCTTTAAAAAACTTTTTGTATTGTTAAAATCCATAAAGTGCCTAGATGTATATAAGTATCAAACCTTTTTGGCTTTTTCTTTTTTGTTTTTTGTTGGGCATGTTTTAATATGTTTGACATGTATCAGATACATGTTGGATGTGTGCATGTGTCAAGCAAGTGTCTTACACTAAATATGTCTCATTAGGGGTGTGTTGGTGCTTCATAGATAGGGCCTTCAAAATGCTGTGCACTTTGCATCTTATCTGTCGGGTATGATTTTATGAACATTGCAAAACATTAGGCTGCTGGAGGAACTCTAACTATCCATACGTTCTCTCATGAAAAAGGTATAGCTGTGATTTTTTGCATCATAAAACAACAAGATTTCAATCCCTCTTCTAATTATTCAGATTTACAAATCATCCACCCTTGTTTAAGAGCATGTAAATGCTATCACATAGACTGAAAAATTTTTAATGCTACTAAGAGTAGGAGGAATCAATATATGATTCTTTTTAATTTTTAAGAAGTCCAGTTTGGAAACACTTGGACTTGCATATCCAAATAGGAAAAAGAGAAGGAAAAGAGAAGATACTTTAGAGTTGTTTTTTGAATTAAAATGAGGAGGATTTGTGGTAGAAAAAGGTGATAAATTCCTCTCGAATCCTGCTTTGTTCACAGTAATTTGGAGCATTTGGATGGGGAAGAATGGTCACATTTTCAAGGGCTGGGTTTGTCTTTTAATGAATTATGGGGCGAGGTGATTTTCTTGACTACTTTATGAGCTTCGGCTTTGTGGACTTTGGAGGAGCGTGTTGAAGTTCTATTCAATATGATTGGAGGGTATGACTTCATTACTTTTTGGTCTCACCCTCCGAGCAGTAATCCCTTTTCCTTTTCCTTAATAATATTTCCCATTTTCTTTTAAAAATAAAGTATCATGATTATGCATTTTCTTTTAATCTCTCATAGAAAGAGCAGAGCTGTGAGACATTTGGATTCATGCTTGCTTACTTGGGCGTAAGGCTTTGGCATCTGGTTCTAACTCTTTGCATTTTCCCTAGGTTCATGATTTTGGCTTCTATCATTATGATCCTGGTGCAATTCAATTCCTGAACTATGAGGAGATTCCTCTTGCCCCTGAGGCTGCTTGTGTTGAACTTGAAATCAGGGTTGTTGGTAATGATAGTGGCGAGAAGGTATTCCCTCATGAAGTTTTTCTATTCTTATAATGCTCGCATCTGAAATTGAAGGATTGTGTAATTTACATTTCAATTGTCCAATTAGGGAATCAAGATAATTTAATTGTTTTTTATAATTTGAAAATTACCTTTTTTTGTTATTATATGTCAGTGGTGAATAAGTTTGCTTTTATTTAATCATTGGTGAAAGGATGGAGCTTTCTTGTCCAAATTTTGTCTTGTCAAGTATTTATCTTTTCTTACTGAGGTTAAAATTTAAAGAGCCAACTGTGTGAACTGGAATGGTGCTTAAAATAAAGGTTTTCTTTTCCAGCAAGGTGACAATATGTAACAATTATCTTTTTTAGTATATATATGTTTATGGTTTGATGCATATTGTTCGCTAGAAATATGGCAAATGTACCAAAGACTTGTGTTAGTTAAATTATAATGACATGACTTATGGTGGGTTTAATGTACCATACTGCATGTATGTCTCTATCTTGCACGTGAAATATTATGGGGTGTTAAACTTGTAGACATGGTTTTATTCTGTTTGAACATCGATCCTAAAAATAAAATTAGGATTTATGCTTCTTGCAGAATTATGTAATTACAAGATATCAAATGACTTCAGCATTAAATAATTCAATGAGCATGTATTTAGAAACTAATTTTTTGGTTCCCAGACTTTCCTTTGAAGAAAGTTGTAGTTCATAAAATTTAGATGAAGATATTAAAAATGTGTGTTTACTCATCAGTAAATTGAGATACAAGAATAATATGTATTGAATCAAAACCACGCCACATAGGTAGGTCTTGTGGGAAACATCCTTCTTGAAGAGCAAAATTAATTGATAGCCCAAGCATCCAACAGGCCAAGAACCTGAGTAGGGCATCACATACTAGAGAAACTCATTGCACTTGAATATTCACTTCTATCGCAGGGCTTATAAAGCTAGGACATATTAAATGCCTGAACAAGATTTTGATCTAGTAACTTTCCATCCTGTCTTTTTCTCAGAAGGAAAAATAAAGATAGTGAAAAAGAAAGAAGAAGAAATTAGGGGGGTAGGGAATGAAAACTCAGTTTCTTATTGATTCCATTTACTATCTTATCCTTTAGTTTTTTTAAAAAAAAATTATAAAACATCCATTTTAAGGGCAAGGGGGAGGGGGGGGGGACCTCCAAATTTCCTCCCCCTCATTGTCACTAGCTTCCCAAACAAGGGACAGTGAGAATATTCACATGTTTTCCCCATCTCCTGTCACTCTCTCCACACTTTCTCCCCTTTCTAAACAAAGTGTTAATGTACGAGAAGAAAGTTGATCTTTGCTTCATTAGTATACCCTAAAATTGTAAATTAGAAGATAATGAAGATAACTTGGGTAGTTGAACAACTCAAACTAGCTTTTATTCTTACGACTTCTTGTTGTTTGAGTGAATGTTATTTTTATTTATTCATTTGGTTTGAAAGCTCAATTTTGATCGTTAAAAAACTGTGGTAGTTATGTTTTTAATCATGTCTGATGATTTTTGGTGTCTATTCAAGTTAGATAAACTTATTAGCCAACACCAATCAATTAATTATAAAGATTCTTAAATTGCCTCTATGGGTATGCTTTTTATTATTTTCATATGGTCGTGTCCTTTTCTGCATGGAGTTCATTGAGAACCTTTTCCTTCATTCCTTAATTGTTGAGACATCTTGAAAAGTCTTAAAAAGTTGGCTACATATTGTTTCTTCCTTTATCTTATTCATTTGATTTGAGACTTCCTCTGTTTTTATTAAGATTTAAGGATCTCCTAGGCCATATTTCCTGAATGGTGCCAAACCTAGGCAAGAGTTGGTTATAAATAAAGATGTCCATGGTGAGCTGGTAATCTATGCTAGCTAGAGAAGTGGTAATAGGGCTGATTTACCTCTTTCAGATGCTTGTTCTAATGACACATCTTTTCTTCTTTGGTATACAATTTCTGTTCCTGTAGGCCCTGGCACTCTGTTGTCACAAGAAACCAGCTTGCTGGTTTATGGCTCTTTTTTTTTTTTTTTTCATCCTGTCCATATTCTATTGTTGATTTGAATATAAACTTGCAGGTCTCCATTTTGGCTGGTACTCTTGCTCGTTTGGATAGAGATGCACCTCATTACAAAAAGTATGTGTTGCATCTAATAGTGTTGCCTTTGAATGTTCCACTCCTCTGGAATGGTGCAAGTGCGCAATATATTTTAAGTAAAATCAGTTAGTTTTGGCTTCATTACTTCTGTGAATGATTGTTGCACAGAAGGTGCTCATTGGTAATTCAGGATTATGAAGTGGTTATCTATTGTTCCTTTTTAAATTTTTGAAAGGGGATTCAAACAATGTGTTCTCAAGTTATTCATTACATTTGAAAATGTTGTACTGGATGATTTATCTGAAGTATAAAGCGGATATGAAACAAGTTCTGACTGTATTATTTAAGTGACATAATTAGTGGATAGTGTTTTCTTTGTGATTCAAGAGTGAACAACTTGAAATTAGTTTTGCATAGTTTAATCTTTAGAGAATATTCTGTGAGTCAGTTTAGATAGAGAAGATATGGATGTTAAACTTATGTTTTGGCATTTGTGTTGCAACAGATATGATTATGTAAAAGCTAATGGTAAAGCATTTCTTTGTTTATCATGTCCATTTTATTGTGCTACATAACCCTGATAATCAATCCAAACACATTGCATTCTATGGGCTGATTTTGATTGATGTATTGTTAGAACTTTGTTAACCATGAATTTTCCTTGGTGGAGGGATGGGTATAATGACTTCAATACATTCTACATGCAAGTAAGTAACTCAATTCTACTAGAAGTTGCAGATGTATGATTTCCTGATTGTCCAACATTTGTCTTGATTCTATTAAGCATATGCTCATTAATTAATGGCGTGTGTTACTCTGGTGCCTTGTGCCTTGCTGGTTATCGTTGTTTTGACTAGTCTTTTCTGTATTTTTAGGCTGCATCTGGTACTAAAGGTGGTTCAAGCGGTTCACCAGTGATTGATTGGCTAGGCAGGGCAGTGGCCTTGAATGCTGGCAGCAAGTCTTCTAGTGCTTCTGCTTTCTTCTTACCTTGAGAAAGAGTGAGTGTGCTTTAATTTATTAAATTATGATTTTTATTTATTTGCAAAGCTTTATGGGTGCTTGGGTAATGACCAAAACAGGATGCAGTTCTTTGTATTGAAATGCCTAAATTTGTGATTTAGTTGTGGTCAAAATATATTCAATGTAATCGTATAAAAAAAAGCTTTGGTTGCTTGATGCAAAGTGAAACAGCTGGGGAAGTGGAAATAGGATTTGCAAAGAGAAGTGCAAAGCCATAGTGAGATAGAGAGTGCTTCTTGGATTGGTGGAGTTGACAGTTGAGAATAGTCATTTTCAGGTCATCTTCTTTAGCTGAGTCATAGTCCATAATGGCACAAGGAAACATTCAATGCGATCTTCAGCTGACTCATCAACTTACATATTGACATGAGAAAATTTTTAGGTGTGTTGTACTATATTTAAGAGTTTATCCTTGAAGCCCTTTTCATGTCTAATATGGTCATGTGTGCCCTAGTGAATATGCCCTTAGCTAAGGATTCAGCATATGTTGACCTTGGGCATCTTATTTCTGCCTCAGGCTTAAATAATTTTTTATATAAATTCTCATTTAATTTTTAAAAATTTTTAATATATTATTCAACCACTTCTATAAGTGTGAATGGATCAAAATAATATGTGGTTATCTAAAAATTAAAGATAGAGATTTTACATTAAATTTATATTGATACAACTTATCAATATAAATTACCCTAATTATATTAGAAAACTGTAATAATTATATATTCAATAAGGAGAAATAATAATTACAATGAAATTTATTAAAATTCTAAAAATTAGACTATTCAAATGCTTTTGAGTATTTACTCATTATTTAAACAGTATTAAAAATGTCTTCTTTTTATTTGGAAATAATACATTTGAATTTACATAATAATTACTTGATGGTGATAATCATATTTGTCATTCTATAATACTTCTTAGGGGTGAGCTCGGTATGGAGTTTTGAAAAGCCTTGAGACGGGACCAAAGTCTCGATCCTTCAAATTTAAAAGGACTAGGATCGGGACCAAAAATATGAATAATCGGAAAATCGGTTCAGTTTGGTTTTTCGGTGCTATTTGGTCCTTTATTTTTGGTTCGGTTCCGATTTGATCCCAAATTTATTTTTTAAAAAATTTCATAATTATAATTATTTTAATCTATTTTATTTATATAAATTATCTTTTTGAATATTATGAAGTATATTACAACATAAAATTATTTATTTTGAATGCATAAAATTAATAAAAATATAACTTTATAATTATAAAAACTATTATATTAACTAATATTCAAGTGTACAAATATATAATATATTTACAATATTTAATTTCTATATTTTTATTTAATATATTACATATATATGTATTAAATTAATATATAATCCTAAAATTATATATATATATATATATATAATTTCTTCGGTTGGATTTTTGTTCGGTTTCAGTTCAGTCTTTAGTGTAGTTTTTAAAAGATGACTAGGACCGGGATTGAGACCAATTTTAAATTAATATCGGTTTGGTTTTGGTCCAATCCCAATCCTTTTATATTTTTAGTCTAGTACTTATTTCTGTCCTTTTTTTTTTGGGTTTGGGAAACCCCGACGACCATGCTCAACCCTAATACTTGCCTCCATTATTTCATAATATTCCGTAACTGGAAAAGAATAAAAAAAATAAGAATAAGTAGATTGATTAAAAATAATATCTAGCATTCATAATGAAAAATAATAGAATCACATTTAATTTCTTATAACATAAAAACTAAAAGAAAAACACTACATAATTCACAAAAGCAATCTATAATAGAAATTTAACAAATTTTGAAAGATAATCAATTAATTTTGCATGTTTAATGATATTTTTGCAATCAATGAAAAATTGATTAAGAATATAATTTTTTGAAATGAAGCGAGCATTACAAAATGGATAAGAAAATAATAAAAAACAAAGCTTGAGGGAGATAGAAGGGAAGTGTGGAATTTGAATGCTTAGAAGAAGAGAGAATGTATATAGGTTGTAATTATTATAGGTGATTTAATAGCCTAATTTAAACAAGTAGTTGTCACTATGAAGGTAAAATCTTTGATTATCTAGATAAGTTGTTTAATACTTCTAAATCCTATAAAGAAGCATAAACAGTTTATAAAAAATTATACATTAGAGTAGACATAGGTAAGAAGAGGAAGGGTAGACCTAAGCTCACATAGAGGAAAGTAATTCAAAATGACTCAAAGGCCTTACATCTTTTAGAAAAAGTGACCCAAGATTGCACTGAGTGGAAAAAACAAATCCATACAGCCGACTCCAATTAACTTGGGATTAAGGTTTAGTTGAGTCGAGTCGATTTCATTAGAATAACTTTTGTTTTCCTAGAACACTTTCTTGCACCTTCCTTAGGATCTTGGTTTTCTCTACTATAACACATGTATCCGTCTCAAAGTTTGCCAATTGGAATAGGAATATCTGACTTTGTACTTTATTTTGAATATATATATATATATATATATATATATTAGCACCATAAATAAATTACTAGTATGAGACATATGTTCACTTTGTTGTCCTTTTTTAATTTCTTTTATTTTTTTGAAAATATAGAGGATATTCAATAAAAACTTAATGATGAAAATATATTTTAATATATTTATATTATTATAGAAATTAATACCTAGATTCTGTACCTATGTACATATATATTTTGATGATTGTTTTACTACTTTGTGTTGTATTAGATTATGTAGGCTAAGTCATTGTGGTTTGTTCCTTTGTATTTTTATGGCTTTAATGTTTTTTTTTTTTTTGGCTGCCTTTAAGTGATAATACTTGCTGGAGAAAATTATATTTCTAATATATGTTTACTTGTCATAAAGGAATTATATTGGAAAACAAAATACTGTTAAAAAATGCTAAAATTAATTAGTTTAATTATAATTTTAAATTAAGAAATAAAAAATTCTAAAAATTTTCTTAAAAGCGAAAACTCATAACTCATTGAGCCAAGTGTCATTCTCTTAATAAGTTAATCAAAACAAATAGCAAGTTCTCATAAAACATGTTTTAAGGTTTATAAGTCATATATACATATATTGATTAATAGCTTTAACGCCTTAGTAGTTAATTTTGGATACAACCTTCATCTCATCAAAGTGTTAAGAACAGGAATCTCACATCAATTGGGTGTGGGTATTGTTATGGTGTCTATATCTTATGTGAACCTCTTTGTCTAATACTTGGGTTGGTTGCTTTTAACATGGCATGGAGGTCTGATTTGTGAACTCATGTTATGCCTGTTTTCTCTTTGGTAAAAAGCAATTTATCGTAGTCTTAGTTTCGTTTGATTTCTTCATCATTTGGTTTTGCATGCAAAGAGGGTGTTAACAACAACAATCCCAATTTTACTACTGATATATTAGATGATTTGATATGATGTTTAGATATTCTACCTAGCTTTGAGCTTTTGGGTTGGATGTTTTAGCTAACAGGTTGAAGGGAAAAGAATAGTCATGAGAGGTGTGAAAAAAGTATGCACAAGAAAATACAATCCTTATTACTGGAAAGATGTACAATCTTTGTTACTGGAAAGATGATACGTTGCAAAAGCACTGTGTGGCATTAATGGACTGAGTTGTATCGTTTGATTAATTGTGGCGAGGTGTGAGTTGTATCATTTGTGCTCTTAGACGACTCAGCCACATATAGATGGCTTGTATATGGCTGGGAGCTAGGAACACGTGTTTTAATTTTGCATTTGGTGCAGATAATTAGCAGCCAACTAGGACAATCCTTTGCCAATGTCATTGGTGTTCTGCTCGTATGTGTTTGAAATCGATTTTTTAGCTGCATTCTTTCTCTATCAACTTTTATTCAATTTCTGTGTTACTTTGAGGGACCAACACTTGAAGTTTATTTGCTGGTAGTTAGAGGCATTCAGTTCATGGAAAACTGAAAAAAACCACGTGGAACACAAGCTGATTAGCAGAAGGTATCTCAGTGTAGTTTAAAGAATAAAAAGTATAAAAAAAGACTAACGAAAGATTATGCAAAAAGCTAAAAGCACTTTAGTGTAAAAAAGTAGATGGGAACCTAAAAAGCATTTTTTCATGCACCTGATTGGAGTTTTACTTGTTAGACCTTTTCAAATCCTTGATTTTAGCTAAACACTGTGGGTCCTAATTAATAATGTTATTAATTTTTAGGTTGTCAGGGCTCTAAGATTGCTTCAGAAGGGAAGGGATTCTGACTCACATAAATGGGAGGCTGTTACAATACCTCGTGGTGCACTTCAGGTTCGTTGTTGATGTAATCCTTGTAGAGCTGTGGTTGGCCATGTGATCTTTAGTACTTGCAAAATGTAAGGTTGATCATGCCAAATGCAAGGTTGAATATCTGCTATTGCTGCCGGATGCTGGGCCTGATTTCTTTGATTGCTAATTTATTTCACAGTAAATGATATGGGTATTGTTACTTTAACTCGTATACTTTGCTGAAAGATCCGAACACTTGCGAGCAATATGTTTCAGCACTGATATGAACTATGAAACTCTCCTCTCTCTCTCTCTTTTTTTTTTTGGTTTTTCAGATGTTCTATTTTGACTGGCCTTTTTATGTCGAGCATGAATCTTCTTTTAAAATCCCAAGAGAAAAATTGCTGAACCATGTTCAACGTGCTTGATAGCAGCCAAAAAGAAAGAGTCCCTAGCTTGTGGGCATCCATGACTGTGGAAAGTAACTAATTGAAGTATTGATAGGTTATGTTTGTTTAAAAACTTTAAATTAGTAGGAGAAAATCGGTAGACTTTATGAGGAGATAGTATACTACAAATTTACAACAATGTGGGTTACTTAACCAATGTAGGATACCTAAAATGTCTGAGCTTCAAGAAATTTTTTGTGATAAGACAGTTTTGTGGCGGGTTGTTTAGGCTGAATTTAGGACTTAATTGAAAGCTAGAATTAGTTGGGATTTGGGTTAATAACTAGGGTTTGAAGGGATTAGGGTTAAGAATTGAAATTACGCAAAAATGAGAAGATTTTGAGCTGTTTGTAGAGGAAATGAGGGGATGTGAACAGTAGGACATGAATAATAAAATAAAATCAAGAGTTTAGGCATCACATCCAAACATCTTTAGGCATTACATCATTGGATGAATTACATCGCAAAACTCAAAGAAGTATAACTACTGGAATTATTTTATTAATTCAAAGTCTACAAATTAAAACCATTACAATCATTGATATATATAGACTAAAAGCGAATCCTAAATCTCTAAGGCAAAGGACTTCAAACTTTCCAATCTATAAATATTTGTATTCCCTAAGAAAACTAAAAAGGAATTAAGGTTAACCTAAACCAACTAGGACATTAGACTTTAATAAAATATATATACTCCTAACTAAATCTCGGCAGATTTTACAGCAAGGCTAAAATTACAAAATTGCCCCTAAGCATTATAAACTGAACCAGTAACTGATCTAATTAAACAAACATAATAATAAAACTCTATTAAGACTAGGAAATACTCTATAATTTCTCTAACGGGCCCTATATTAAACATAGACCATAATTATAAGCTTGAGTGTTTAAATTTGAATTTCTTTGAATTCTTTCTTTGAATTCCTTATCCGCATCATTAAGTTAAAGTGGTATGCATGGAATAGGATAGTAGCTAGTTGATATTTGATTCTAGACTAGTACTAGTAGTAATGACATTTGTACAAACAATAAAGAACTAATCATATTAAACTTTATTAAACCCTATTATCTATTGGGAGCAATGGAGAAGTACCTTGAAATGTAAGGGTTTCAAACTAAAAAAAGAAATGGAATACATGTATTTGTGAGGTTTAAGGGTTTCAATTGCAATCTTACAGACCTCCCCATTCAACTTAGCTGGGATTTTGCAATTGTACAAGACCCAGATTATATTTCTCTATTTCAACCATCCAATTTTGACATTATACATCTTCGTCATTCTCACCATCTACCGGCTAAGTTGAATGGGGAGGTCTATGAGATTCTAGTTAGTTTGTGAGGTTTGAGTGTTGGGCAGCAAAGAAATAATGTGCCAATATAACGAGTGACGTGGAGGTGAGCATGCTAGACCAATTAATGCAATGGAGCATGTCAAGTATATCAAACCTACAAGAGGGAGGGAGATGACTGGTTGACCTAGGATGATGCAGGGTGAAGCATTGAAGAAGAATTTAACAGTGTTAAATCTTTCTAAAGATGTAGCCTTGACTGTTGAAGAAAGTAGAATGGAGGAAAATGATCCATTTAGCTTATCCTCACTAGATTATAATTAAGGCTTAATTGAGTGAACCAAACTGTATATTTTCCCTTTTAAGCTAGTTCCTGGTAGGAAGAAGTCACCTATGCAGCTGTAGATTCTATGTAACTTGTTCTCCAGTGGACCTGCAATGCATGTAAATGTGGACAATAATGAATATAGCTAAGTTGTCTTTATATTCATGACTTCATATGGTGTATGTTTATTTGGAAACTGGATATGTTGCTCTTGAATTATTTTACCCAAGTCCTCAAGATTAGTAAGTGGAGAAATTTGTAGTGTTGCATTGCTGTAAAAAGTTGTCCTTGTGGAGACTCTGCATTGTAGTTTCTATATGCACTATTTGCAGTTTTGCACACACACAAACACATATTTCAGTCACTGCTTTCATAGTTCAAACAAGTTTAAGTGCCTATAACTTTATGATAATCACTTTGTGATGCGCAATGAAATGGTTAAGTTTTATGAACAGTACTAATTAATCAAATATCATTTGCAGTTGGTGCCTCATGTTTTTGTGTATAATGATAGAGGAATTATTATTTTATGATTTGGCATCAGTTTCTTGCACTATAGGTGACGTTTCTCCATAAAGGATTTGATGAGACATGGCGACTTGGTCTCCGAAGTGAAACTGAGCAGGTATCTAGGTTTTAATGTATCTTCATTCTTGTGTTGGACTAGATACAAGTTACAAAAAAGTACAATGGTTCTTAAGTACCTTATTCTTCTTTTGACTGCTTTAGATAGCTCGACATGCTTCTTCACCAGGGGAAACTGGGATGCTAGTTGTTGACTCTGTGGTGAGTACATGTTTTTATAGGGTCACAATTGTTGATGTAGAAAACAAAATGAAAGTGTAGATGATATTTCCAACATATTTCAGGTACCAGGTGGCCCAGCCCATACACTGTTGGAGCCAGGTGATGTGCTTATTCGTGCGAATGGTGAAGTGAGTGATGAATTAGTCAAAAAAATCTCAGTGATTTATTTCAATAGCATATTTCTAGATGAGTTTAGGATATTCCAATTACTGGAAATTTTCTTTTAGTCATTAATGGGCTATAATGATCATAAACTCGAGCGAAATGAATGCTGTGGTCTATTTCTTGATGTAGGACAGCTTTCTTGCTGAGTTTAGAATTAATGCTTTCTTTGAAGACTGAAGTGAGTGGAAAATTTTGTTGAAAGATTAAAGTTTGTATGAAATAAGTTAAAGAAGCGAATTTGATGAAATAGATGGTTTAGGGGCTGTTTGCAAAGTAATGGTGAATAGTAAATTAAAATAAAGAGTTTAAGCTTCATACCTAAATTTCTTTAGGCACCACTTCTAAGATCCCAAAAAGCATTATATCTAGGGTTGAATTGCATCACACAACCTCAAATACAGGAAGCATAACTTCTGGAATTTTTATTGACTGAAAAACTGATAAAACATTAACAACTTAGGTACTCATAGCTCAAAAGTAAAATCTTTAGAGCAAGGGGCTTCAAAACTGGTTCCAATCCTATGAGGATACCAAAACTAAGGAATTAGTGTTATGCTATACCAATAAGGATGCTGATGTGACTTTAACATAAATATAACGCTTACTAAAGAAATCTGGACACTCTTTATTAGAAGTCCGGGAAACTACAAAACTGCCCTTGCCTTTGCAAAATAAAATTCTGCAAGTTTCCAGCTGAAGCAACATCAAAACAAGACTACTGAACCCTAATTAAGTTTCCACAAAGCTTCTCATAATCAAACATGTTCCAAATTTGATATACAGACCACAAGTTCAGGTTTCTAGGGTTTCTTGTTTCTATCATTTCTCCTCTCTTTCTGGTTTTCATGCACCTGAGGTTTTCCTGAACATTTGATTTTGTTCTTTGTGCACATTACTTGTATATTGATACTTATTGCAGGTAACTACACAATTTCTTAAACTGGAGAGTTTACTTGATGACTCTGTTAATCAGAAGATTGAGTTACAGATTGAAAGGGGTGGTGCTTCCTTGAATGTAAATGTGGTGGTAAGACACATATTTGTTCATCAGCTATTATTTTTTCACTCCTTTTTGTTCTTGTTTTCTAAATTTAAACAATATTTGATGATTCTTCTTCCTTTGGAAGAAAAATGTTGAAGTTGCCCTAACTGTTTATTTCATTTGGAATCCACTGGCTTTAAATTTTCTTGATCCTGGTGTACTAGCAATTTAAATGCATGCGTACAATAATTAACTTAGCAAGACTTGCAAGGAATATATATCCTAGTTCTCATTAAGTAAATTAGTTGTTAATTAATGTTCATAGCTGAAGAAAGGAGTACTACCCTAACACTTTAGAGGTACACAAATTGGTCAAATACTGTTTTATTTTTTACATCATATTGCTTTTGCTAACCGATGAATTAATATAAAGTCAAGTGTCTCTGAAGCCTTTAGAACATTAGTTGGATTCCTGCCAAAAAGAAAAAATAGATTAAGGTTCCAAAATCAGGGCTTTTTCAAGTGGAGAATGGGAAATGAAGTGCATTCTTAGATAATTGTTTTAACCATGGTTCTCAGACCTGGATCAGACCAGGAAACACAGGAACCTGTCCAGTCACCGGTTCGCTCCAGGACTGAGACCAGTTTTGGGACTAATTCTCAGACCTGGAAACACAGGAACCTGTCCAGTCACTGGTTCGCTCCAGGACTGAGACCATTTTTGGGACTAACTCCGGTCAAAATCTGTATGAACAGGTCAATAATCAGTGAACCAATTGACCTTGTGACAGTACAGATTTGTTGCTGGTTATTTAGGCTGAATTTTAGGGGTTATTTTGAAGCTAGAATTGATACGAACTTGGATGGTTAGTTAGGATTTGAAGGAATTAGGGTGAATTGAAATTAGGATGGGAAGGTTTTGGGCTATTTATGTCGAGAATAATGGGCTGCGAATGATAACACATGAATATTAACTGAAGATGAAGAGTTTAGACATTGGACCCTAACATCCTTAGGCTTTACACCATTGGATGAATTGCAACACAACTGCTAGAATTCTTTTATTAACTCAAAGTTTGAAAGCTAAAATAAACCATTACAATCATAAATAAACCCTTACAATCATAGGTGTATATAAACTAAAAACTAATCCTAAACCTCTAAGTTGAAGGATTTGGATTACAAGAAAGCTAAAAGACAATTAATGTTAACCTGAAATCTATCTCAAAAAAAAAAAAAAAAAAAAGTTAAACCAACTTGTACTCTAGTTAAATGCATAGTTGTTGTTAAAGGCACAAGGCACACCAAGGTGCCAAGGGTCCTAGAGCCTAGGTGCAAGCGCACGCCTGAGCAACCTGGCCTGCAAAAGAAACAAAATTCTCTAGAATTTCAATATTACTTAATTCATAACATATTTAAGAACTTTATAAATCTTTATAAAAAAACTAACAATCAACTTAAGTAAGTAGCATTACTGGAAATTGCAGCCCAAAGAATGACTTTGTAAGTTAAGAGAAGAAGGATGTTGGAGTTGTGGAGCTTGATCTGGCTTTGCTTGAACTCTGGACAGTATAAAAGCCCAGTAAAGCCTGGGAAAGCCTGTTCAGTATGGAATTGTTGCCGAAAAGATGAGAAAAAGAGAAAAGGAACAGATGATAAGAGGAGAAGGAAGAGAGAGAGAGAGAGGGAGAGGGAAAAAAAGAAGCATACCTGTATCAGTCAGTGACATCACCCGCCTTCAGCCTCTAGAGGCGCGGATTTGTGTGCCTAGCGCCTATCCTTTGACAACCATGAATAAATAGAAGGCTTCCAGAAGAAATCTGGAATATGTTCCAGAAAAATTGGAATCACAAATTGCACTTGATATTTAAAGCACTGAACCAGCAGCTATTTTATTTAAATAGACATGTAAACAGAACTCTTAAAAGGACTAGGAAATACTCTAGTTTCTCCAACAAACCACCTATATTAAATCTGGGCCATAATACTAAGCTTGAGTCTTTAAATTTGAACTTTCTTGAATTCCTTGTCTGCATCATCTGGGCATGGTTCACATGGGTTAACTGGTTTTAGTCTTGGTCACATATGTCTATTAAAAACTGAAGTAGTTTGTTGATGCTGCAACTCAAACTAGAATCCTCATGCAACGATGCAGCACTACCAACACGACTCAGCCAGGGTCAGCTGACTTTGATGCATATTCCCATGTTTAATATTTTTACCTAGCCTCCACAAAATTTTGAAACTATAATAGATGCATCAAAATTTTTTTTAATATTTTTATGAATTATCACGAGAAATATTATATTGAAATAAATTCCTTTTCCAAGCAATAAAATCTTTATGTGCTTAGGGGAGCAAAAAATAGATTGAACCGATAGTTTGAATCGGCTTTTTAGTGTAAATTAGTTCTGTGCAGTTTTAATTTTTAAAAAATCGGTTTTTGGTTTGGTTTTTTCTATATCAAAAACCAAATAAACCGAAATTATTAATAAATTAAACCAATTTGGACCGAAACAATTTAAAATATATGTAATTTGAACAAATTGAACCGAACCAAACCAATATTTTACAAATTTGATTCGGTTTGGTTTGCAAATGTACAAAGTTTGGTTTATTTGGTTTTTCAAAAAAATTCGGCTTGGTTTTTAAAATTATAAAATCTGACTAATTCGCTTTTGGTAAAAACCAAATTGAACAAATGAACTGACTGAAGGCTCGCCACTATTTTTACTTCAGTTAAAGGTAAATTTGTAATACAAAATATGAATGCTAAATTCTATAAATATTGGTATCATATTATTTAAATACAAAATGGTGAAAACTTGTATTTTCCAGAGTAATAATACACGCCTAATAAACTTTGTTTTTAAAGAATTTTTGGACATCATGAATATGAGTTTCACTTAAATGCCTTTTGGATATTTTTTTTAATTGTAAAATAGTATTATATGCACCTAATAAACTTCCTTTTTAAAAAAAAAAAAATTGTGTAGGCTTGGTTTTAGAATGTTCTTGCCTGATAGTAGACCTGCTTTTCATTGTAAATATGTTATTTGTCCTTAATCCATAATCTGTTCTCTTTATTTATGTTTACCATTTATAACCTATTTATGATTCAGGTTCAGGATTTGCATTCAATAACGCCTGACTATTTCTTAGAAGTAAGTGGTGCAGTGATACATCCTCTGTCTTATCAACAGGTATGTTGGATTTTGCAGCCTTTTCTTTGTACAAAGGTTTCAATTTTTCCCATTTTAAGTTACCTTAGTTATTTTTTCTTTATTATATTTCGCTTTTCTCCTTTTCATTCACAGTGCCATGAGTTGAGTATGGTTAAACATACACTATGGTACATGCTCAGCTAGTTGTGAATCAGTTGAGGTGCTGATGTGTTGCATTTAACTGATATTTCATGCTGCATCTGTCTTCATATTTTTGGAGTTTTATTCATAGTCTATATAATGTAAGAAAGATTGTACCAACATGTTTTAACTGCTGTTATATATTTTATCGTACTTTCCTAAAGCCTCATTGTTTTTCTTGGAGCTAGTCTTTTTTCCAAATGATTATGTTTTCCTTGATTTGGTTGATTCCTTGTTCCATCAAATTAACTGGAGCATACAGTTTTGATTTATAACTCTAGTTTATTACTGTCAATGTCTTAAACTTTCACTTTTTGTTTAAAACAGGCTAGAAATTTTCGTTTCCACTGCGGTCTGGTGTACGTGTCAGAACCTGGGTATGTTTATTTTTAAAATATCTTGATAACTGAATGTGCTCTCTGTATTTGATAACTTCTTCTGAATGTTCACACCTGTTTTTTTTTTTTTCCCTATGTTTTCATTTATGTTTGTTTGTTATTCATATTTAGGATAAGATAGAAAATTTTCACAATATCTGGTATCTAGAATGGATCCTTTGCCAGCAATTTTGTAATACAATTGGAAAGAAAAATTCTACTATGAAGTTTTAGTCACATTTGGTAGCCCTTATATTATCTGGCCTAGGATGTTGCAGCTCATGTTTATTCACTAACATCTTTTGAGTGTAGATGTGGATTTGTATGCTGGACATGACTGAGCTGAAGCAGTAATGATGTTGTATCACTAAGTCCTTAGAGAAAACTTTACCCAAAACAGAACAGAATGAAGAAAAGAATTGATTTAGCCTGTCCTAACTAATTGAGAGCCCTTAGTTTTGATTTTTTAAGTTATCAATTTGTTGTTACTGTTTTCTGGTTACTGGATTTGATTCGGTATGAACCACATGCCTTATTGAATTAAACGGTTTCATTTGTTTGTTGCAGGTAGATGCTATTTAGAGCTGGGGTTCCTCGCCATGCAATCATTAAGAAATTTGCTGGTGAGGAGGTATCACGACTTGACGAGCTAATCTCTGCTCTATCTAAGCTGTCTAGGGGTGCTAGAGTTCCATTAGAATATATAAGCTACATGGATCGTCACCGAAGGAAGGTAAATGATGTCTAGTTACATGCATATTTTTTGCAGATTGGAAATCTACTTTAAACTTGTTACATCTGGTTAAATTAATCAGATGATATTAAATTTTGGTTTAAATGCCAAATTGGCCTCTAACCTATTTTTTTGGGCCATTTTGCTTAGTTTCTTGCAATGTTGACCACATAAATCATACAAAACTATAATCTTTATCATAGAGTTGATAAAAAAAAATCTAATTTTTAATAAGGCTTACCGCATGTGTGATTCATGCTGTTGTCACCATAAAAAATGGGGCCTAAATGGCCGTAAAGAAAATTGAGTTACTTTTGCTAAGTAGATTTTAGGGTCAAGTTTTTTTTCCCTACTGTCTCTCTCTCTCTCTAGCTAATCATAATCGGTTCACTATTTTGCTGTTTAAATTAATTGTGGTTGTAAAGCAATGAAATAACTTAACAATTTTTGGTTCTTCCTAACCCTTTCAAATGTGTTTGCTGACCAAGTGCTATAGAATTGAAATTAATTGTGGGCTTTGGGTTATTTAGTGATGTCGCACCTCTCTCTCTCTCTCTCTCTCTCTCTCTCTCTCTATATATATATATATATATATATATACCTGGATTATTCTGCATGGAGCTTGAAATTAGGATATCCATTGATTTTTGTTGACTCATGCAAATCTTGCAGTCCATCCTGGTCACAGTTGATCGTCATGAATTGTATGCCCCTCCACAAATATACACTTGTGATGACAGCTCTGGTTTGTGGACAACAAAGCCCGCTTTTGAACTCAACCCCTTGCTGCTATCATCGCATATTAATGACATTGTACAAGACCTGACTGGCCAAACTGTTTCGCTGGGTGGAGGGGCCACTTATATAGAACATGCAAATCAAGGTGACAATCCAGAGTTGACTGATGGTATTACCAGTATGGAAACCAGTTCTGAACATTCCTCTGGGGAAGCACAATCTCGGAATGATTCTGCTGTTGGAACAAAGAAACGAAGGGTATCAGATTTGTGTGCCAATGGAATTGCCGTTGCCGACTGTTCCTTACAACATGAAACTGGAGAAGTGAAGTTGGAGAATTCAAGCACTATGGAAAATGAAGTTTTAAGAGACTATCAAGGTGCAACCGCAGCAGCAGCTAATGCTTCGTTTGCTGAAAGTGTCATGGAGCCCACTCTTGTAATGTTGGAGGTAAAATCAGATTGCTTATCTTCAATCACCTTGCTACTATTGCTGATTGCCTTGGTTTCTTGTGATATGACCTTTTTTATTCTTCTTGCATTGCTTTGTTAGGCTATCCTTTATTTTTGTCACAAAATAACTTTGCTGGTAAACAATATTGCACATCTATCCTCTACTTTGATACTGATTAAACTGGTGAGGCATTAGCTTTAAAGAAATTGCTTTTACTCTTCGTACACAACTGTTGAGGCATTTCTTTAAAGAGATTGCTTTCCAACTTTTGGGTTTGTTCCACTCATCAGCAAGCTATAGTGTTAGTCAAGATAAGGGCTTTGTTTGGTTCTTCGAAATGTGAACACTAGTGATCTCTTTAGAATACAAGGTCTAATAAGTGTTATGCGCGACCTATGTTGCACATAAACGACACAATATGAACCTGGGACGCTAAGGCTTTGTTTGTCTCGCAAAAAATAACTTGTTTGAGAAAAACATTTTCTAAAAAACATATTTTTTGGTGTTTGGAAGAAATAACATATAAAAATTATATGTTATTTCATATAAAATATGTAATTAAGTAAATAAAATTTATTTTTAAGATGCATAATATATATAAAAATTATTTTATAATCCTTTATTTTTTAATTTCCATTTTATAGTTTTTTAAATTATTTTTATTTTTATTTATAGTTATTTTTAATTAACTTGTTCTATAAAACATTTAGATCTTTGACAAATGTTAAATTTTTATTTCAACTAAAAGTGAATATGAGATTATATATAGAGAGAGAGAGACACACACACGAGATGCTCACATACCTCAAGATTAGTGTGATTTGATTATGTAATTAGGATAATTACTGTCACAATGTAATTTGTATAATTGGTGTGATTAGTTAGCTTTGATTTAGATTTTATTAGGTTTTATTTACATTCCTTAATTAGTAGCAATTTTCCTGTATAAATAAGGGTTTATTCCTTTGTACTATAAACACAATTTTAATGACATAATCTATTTTATAATATGGCATTTGAGTTTGTTTGGAAATTTTTTGATGTCTATCATGTTATGTGTCTATGAAATTGTTGTCAAATTCTGATTTTCTCTCGTTTTTGGTACTGTGTTCCTAATTTTAATTTTATTTTTTTTGTCTCTGGTTTCAGCATCATGGAAACCTGTGATGGCATTTCGATATATCATCTACCTATTCTGTGTCTATTTTATGATTCTATATCAATCTTTTTATGGTCTGTTTCTCTTCGGTTCAGTATAAATATGTTCAGTTTCTTTAGTTCAGCATCAATATGTATCTGTTTTCTATTTTCATTGTTTTATGTATCTATTTTTCAGTATCATGTCTCTGTTTTCTATTTATATTTTTAATCACTCATTTCATCAATTAATTTATGACAAAAATAAAAGTTTATGTTCACCTCTTATTCTCATAACTTATTCATGCACAATGACTAGAGGGCGACAGTGAAGCTCAAACTATGTATCTGTACTTTGAAAGTTAGACTGAATTAGCTAGTTTTATCTGTTAAATCAAAAATTAAATCAATGATCGATTCGGCTAAATTAAGACTAATTCTTAAATTTATTTTTTATGATTGAATTATGCACCTAAAACTCCAAAAACATTAATTTTATTATTTTTAAAGCTAATTTAATTAATTTTTAATTGAGTCAAATATATTGAACTAATTCAATAAGTGAAAATCTTTGATTTTGAAAAAACTGCTAGTTCATAATTAGAGTGATAATTTTTTATTTAACTTGAAGCCACTCAAAAATAATCTGATCCCATCCAATCCAAAAGTGAAGGAGATTTGAAATGACACTGAAGGATTTAAATTGACTTGATCATGACTCAACTTAAATTGACTCAATATTGATTCAATTAGAAGATTGACCACCCGATTGATCTGATTTAAATTATTCAAATAATTTTAAAATTATTTTAAAATCAAAATAATAATTTTTTATTTTAAAAAAATAAATTAAGAGCGACGCATTGTGAAATTTAGTAAATAACTTGAAATAATCTAATTTTTTTTATCAGCGGACATAACTGAAGAACAACCCTACCAGCGGAGAAAATAACACCAGAGCACGTATATCAATTTATTAGAGCAAAATTAAAATATTTGGACTAAAACAAATATTCAATCAGCTTTTATATCAATTTGTTAGAGCAAAATTAAAATATTTGGACTAACGAAACAATGATAATAAATAAAATAAAATTAAAAAAATAAAACTTTATGTGACTCAATTTAAATATACATTTATAAGTGAAGAAAAATTGAATCCACTGATAAATTGAAAAACGTAAAATAAAAATGGAGAAAACTACCCAAACCTTTACATTAATTCAACTACATTCAATATGCTAACCTCTCATAAATAAACAACACGACTAAGCTAAAGGAATTAGAAACAAAAGCTTGACGTGAGAACTAAATCGTGTACCGATTTTTCACATCTTAAGCAGACTTAATATAAGGCAAAAGAATGGTAAAGTCGGTAAAAAAAAAAAAATCCATAATTTCTAATGGTGCTCTTTGCTAAAGAGCATATTTTGATTGATAAAAAGCATCTTAAGAAATCTTTAAATATAAAAAATAAATAAATTTATTTAAATCCAATAGACTTTTTTATAAATTTTTCATTTTATTTTGTTCTATAAAAGCATTTAATATAATGTCTTTGATATTGTAGGAAGAGAGAAAAAATATATTTCAAAAAAGAAAATCAATAGAAAATAAGATAATAATTATTGATATGTATGAAAAATAAAATTGTATTAATTACATTTTATATAAAAAGTGAATTTTGACTCTTTACATATAAAATGTTAAACTCACTCTGTTATCTCTAATTTAAAGTTAGAAAATGAATTGAAGTTTTATTTTCTTCAACCATTCATTATAATGAAGAGCGGATTGTTGCCAAGTCATTTCCTAATGCAATATAATGGTCCTTCAACTAATGAATTGCATCCTAGAATTGGAAAGAATAGGTTATGGGCGCCATATCAAAACTAGTCGGTAACTCATACGTTGCATGAATTATAGTATAAATATTTTTTTTATAAAATATGTTGCATTAATTATAGTACAAATATTTTTCATAAAACTATTAAGAAAATAATTATCTTATTTTTTAAAATTAATGTTATTTAAATTATTTTATATTTTTATCATTTAATTTATATAAATAATTAATTTTTTATTTCTTTCAAAATACTTTTCTTTCATTGTATATTTTTTATTTCTTTTATATTAATTATTTTATATTTTTTCAATTAATTAATACAATATTTATTGAATATTAATTTAACAAATAATAAATATTCATTATAATTAATTTTTATGACGAATTCGATAGATGATAAACACTCATCATATCAATTAATAGAAATATTTAGTTTGATTGATACGTATTTCATATTTTCTCAATTAATATAATTTATCTTATTATTTTTAATCAATCCTATTAAAGTCTTTCGTATCAAATATATATTTTAGATTTTTCATTAATTTAAAAAATTCACTTTTTATCTCTATTTTTATACATTATCATTATGTGTGTGTGTGTATATATATATATATATACACATATATAAACTAACTATTTGGCTCAACAACAAATAAGTTATTCTAAACTATAAAATAACTACATGTTTTTGCAATGTGGAGTTTACTACTATGATTGAATTAAAATTTTAAATTGAAAATATACAATCACTTATAGGGTGAGTAAAAATCGAATTAGATTGAAAAATATATTGAACCTATTTCGTTTAGTTCAATTCAATTCTTTAACAATTTCAGTTCAATTTTCATTTTTAAAAAATTTTGATTTTCAATTTTTGGTTCTGTTTTTATATAAAAAAATCGAATAACCCAAAATTATTAATAAATTGAATCAATTTGAATCGTTCCAAATTTAAAATATATGTAATTTTAATTTTATATATATATATATATATATATATATATATATATATATATATATGTGAATTCAATTAGAAAGAGCAATACAAACATTAGAGTGGGTTGACAAGCTTTTTTATGATAGTAAAATGCATCTTTCAACGTAAATAAATAAATGTTAAAGAAGAATTTTTATATGTAAAAATTTGTGAATAATTATAAAACTCGTAAATATTAATCCAATTTTTAATAGACTGTTGAGTTTTTTAACTTTTATGTTCCTAAAGTTAAATCTAAAATTATAAGTTTAATAATAACTTGACACATAAGTATAAAATACAACCAATTTTAAGAAATTCCTGTCACAACAACATATTGCTGTTGCTTTATATATATATATATATATATATATATAGATATATATATATATATATAAAATTAAAATTACATATATTTTAAATTTGGAACGATTCAAATTGATTCAAT
>CATIWR010095845.1:0-14842 GCA_949677035.1 Omphalea diandra | reverse complement strand
ATGGAAATGAGGTCACATGCCGACCCCCAATGTTTATATGGTAACCATCAACACCAGCACGCAATGTCAGGATAAACAACTTTCCCTCCACAAAAGGAAACGGCCATGTCACTTCTGGCTTCTGTTCACGCCCTATGAATCTCTTGAACCATGAAGTTGTCTTGGACTCTTTTGAATCTACAATGTCATTCCGCATCCATTTCTCACATTTCAAAAATCCATCAACTGCCAAATATGAAATGGAAATATGTTAACACTCAGAGGTATTATATGGAGCTCAAAGGATTGAAGTTCAAGAATTTGAGTATATGCTCTGTGTGTGCGCGACAGTCTCTAGAAGTGCATGGATGATTCATAAACAGCTTAAATGTTTAAACTAAAATCTTAAGCCTACTACATAATATAAATAGAGAAATTTAGAATATTGGCGACTAAATGACTGAATCACCTTTATGCTTTACAGATAAAATTTTCAACCACTCTCAACCATGAAACACTTTAATAACCACGCTTTGCAATCCAGATGCTACTGTACAAACCAGACCAGCAAAAAAATCCTTGCTATCACACCAACGGAATGAGAGAAGGGACTATATCAACTTTGTCAAAGAACTTTCCGCAATTCATATTGCTTCTATTTCCTAATGGGAACATGACATGTTTTTGGTACATGATGCTAATTTCAGCATATATTTTTTAAATAAGTTTGCCAGATTTAAATATTGGTTGACATGAAAAATTAGAGTATATTACTATGTTTATACATATATGATGGGAAATATCAAAATAGTCTTACTTCAGTTTATAAAATAACACTTATTTATTCTCTCACTTAATATACTTTTATTTTGAGCATATATTTATTTCATCTGCCCCCATGATTCTAAAGTATTTGGCATAACGTGCAAAAAGAAACAAGCAAAAAAATAAATGATGAAGATATTTAAACTCTAAAACTCTTACCCAGCATGTCTTCATCTTTCTTGGATGGCAAACCATCACACCTCTGAGCTGTTCCCCATTGCATCCTATAGCAGGTGTTATGCTCAATGACTGGTCGCTTACTCCAATCTCCTCTCAATCGAGGATTCAAATGTAGAATCTTTGGTGGATCCTCCCCATCAACTACCTTTAGCCCTTGCAACTCAATCATAAACTGTGAAACCATAACAATGCCATCACTGCTCCTCAACCTTGCCAGCTGAGGCACATACTCCTTATGTGCATAATGAGGTGTTCCAACCACAGTTATGGAAGACCCTGCAGCTAAACCGCATGGAAGGAACATCATCTTATCCCCCCCTGCCAACTCCTCCCCAGTCACTGATACCCAAGAAGGGCATGACTCAGGCTTCCCCTCAATCACAGAATTTTGCCCAATCTCCTCACCATCATACTTCTCCACTTCATTCCACACCTTCAGCCCCAAAGTCCAAGCTTCATCTGCCAGTCTCTCAAGCACTGATAAATCACTAGTTCTATTCCTTCTTCTCATGATCTCTCCAGTTATTCGACCATATCGGTGCAGGAGCGGCTTTATAGGTTTGGATACTTCTTTTACTTCTTCCAAAGGTTCCTTACTAGGCATCCTTGGTGCATTTTGGTTTTGGTTATCTTCTAATTTCCGGTGGAATGTATCCTTATAAACAGAACTGAAAAATGGTTTGCTTAAATCTGAATCTTCCACATCCTCTGTTGCAGAGGCATCCAGCGCAACATAACTGTCACCTACACTCAACATGGCAGCAGTCTCTAAAAAGTGAGGAAATTTAAATGCTAAAAACACCAAGTATAATGCTCCTATACCCAGCAAGAAATGGAACAATTTGCACCTCCTACCACTGGGAGGTTCACTTTTTAACCTCTTCATTTTATAAACAACCAACAAAAACCAAATCAATCCAAAAACCCTACAAAACCCAATAATCTCTCATAACTTATCAAGAACACCTCCAACAAGCTGAAAAACAACAAAACGTGTAAAGCGAACAAAGCCTGCCCAATTCTTCAAAATACAACTCTTTAAAGAGATACCGATATGAACTTCATAAAATCCTACCACCCCTCATATCAAATTGCGCTAAATGATCAAAGGATAAACAAGGTCGATAATCCAACAGAAGATGCAAACCAAAAAGTACCAAAATCTTCAAAAAGATAACAATGTAGATCAAATTTAAGGAAACAGAACTGAAACCTCGATAGGTTTGAACAGATCAAACAATATGACAAATTGAACAGCAGAATCCAAAAATACCAAATTTGTAGACGAGCATAATAGATAATTGATCCATCAAATAAGCTGAGACCCAAAAACAAATGCAATCTTGAAACTGGAAAGTGAAAACTATTTTAATATTGAGAAGGTTTGCAATCTACAACGTGTTGTGTACGTACGCGTGTATGTGTGGAAACAACAAGAAATTAGAGGACTAGAATGTAACAAGCTTCATAGCATTAAACTTTGTTTTTTTTTTTTTTAAATGAGAAATAAAAGTAAAATTATTATATAATCATTTAAATTAAAATTTTTACCTTTAAAATTTCTTTAATGTTTAACTTGTGGTAATTGATATTGTAATTAATGATAATGTGAGATCATTTGAGAATGAAAGCTAGATTTGAATTTGATTAATATAATTTATTTCTAACACTAAAAATATTACAAGAAATTGTATTTTTTATTTAATTAGTGTTACAAATGGCTCGTTTATTTTTATCTTAAATATATATTTGTTTTATTCTTAATTCACTCAAGAATACAAAATTGATCTCAATTTTCGCTCTTTATTTTATTTTTTTATCTAATTAATTACTAACTAAAATTTATAAATATTTTTATTATTTAAATGAAAAAATAGGTCATTCAAAGTAAATAATAAATAAGATAAAAGTATGAATAAAGTCAACAAAAAATAATCTTTATTAAAATTATTTGCTTTTTTAAAGAGATGCTTATTTTTTAAATAGAAAATAAATAATTTGATTTTTTAACATAAAAAGAAGTTTTTGATATATATTATAAATAGAGAATCAAAATCAGTATGAAACATATAAGATGATAGAGTTAATAGAAACAACTAAAGAAGTAACAACAATATATGATAGTCAATTTCTTATAAGAAAAATTAAAAATGTTAATAGCTTCCATCATATAAAAAATAAAATCACAATTCATCTTGTTTTTATATGAAGTTAGGTCTATTGATATCCTTGGTGGTTCCAATATGGCTTTCCAGCCTAATAAGAGGAGATGCAACGTCCTAATGCCCTAATGTAACTCCCAAAACTAATTCTCTTTTTTGTCATTTTATGGATTTGACCCCTGAATTTTCTTAAATGGTCAATTAAGATCAAAAGTAACTTTCTACGAATTCATTTTCCCCCTTCATTGTGAATAAATTATGGCAGCCAAGTCCCCTGCCTTAAACCCTCATACTCAAAATCCAATCTCTTAATCTCCATGATATTTTCCCCTCTTCAATTCAGTCCGAAAGGTTTTTATCTCAATCCTCACTTTCTTTGCATTAAATTTTGGTTTAACATGTGTGTGCTTGATATTGTTCTCCTCTGTTATATTCTATACTTAATGGGCTAAGTTTTATTAGAATAACACTTGTACCTACGAACTGACTTGGTGTTTTCTGCAGATTTTATAAGCTGAATCAGCTAGTTGAATACAAAATGGCTTCTCTTTCAGCAACTTGGCTTTATCAAGGTCTTTTCTGTTTCATTGTCTTCGTATTTTGTTCGATGGGTTTATCTTATAATGTCTTGGAAATTCTTTTGTAGTTAGAAATGACGATGGGTTTATCTTATATTGAATTGGAAATTATTTTTCTAGTTAGAAAGGACTTCTTTGTTTTAAAAAAAAGAAAATTATGGGGTGGAGAACTACTAAGGGGTACAGTTTATACAGATAACTTTATTCCTGGGAAACCCGGTTGCAGTCATCTGCAGGTTTAATTTCTGTTTCTTTCTTTTAATTTTCTCCTTATCTTTGTTTTCTGGGTGGAGAGGTGATGATAGAATAAGATGTTGCATTCAAATGCTAAATTGCAATTAAACACGCATGTTGCAATAGCTAATAATCTATGTATTAACAATCCAGTGCTGATAATACTGCATTCTTGACATCCAATCATCCAACAAAATGGACTAAGCAAATCTTTCTTGAAGGCATAAGAGGATCATGTGCATTCTTAAGTTAGTGTAGATCGAAATAGACCCACAAGGACGCTGCCTTTCTGCTTTATAAATTTTTCAGGACTCTACAGCTGGCTTTTGTATAAGTTCAGTCTTATTTGCGTTCAATTTTTCATGGGAACAAATTTTCCTGCATAGCCACCTCTTTAATCCTGTTGACTTTAAAACCAAAGAAAAAGGTTGATGAAAACAAATACCGAGTCTAAAGATGAAACTTTAAACCAGCAGAAAAATATATTCCCTGTCAAATACTTTGCACCATATCTGTCTCAAAACAGTTGTCGTGTTATAGACCACTTATAATGCAAATAATGCTACTTTTTATTACCTAATCAGTAAAGTTGCAATCCTTGTGGTCTACAATTTGTCAAAAAACCATTGGAGGGGTAGGTGCACGGGATGTTCGAAATTTTCCTGTTTTCCCTTCATGTGTCAAAGATATGCTTCATTCAGATCTCATTTAGCATACACTGCTAATTACATGAATAATTTCTGTGGACCATATAGACATCATTTGTAGGTTCATTTTCGGCTGGAACATTACAAGTTCAATTAGGCTTTAAAGCACCTTTTAAGGCTCCATTACTTCCTTGTATAAAGTGTGAGAAGAAGGATGATACATTGAGGTTTCTGTTGAACGTCCTCCATACCATAGTTATATGGACTCCACATCTGGGCGACTTGAACCAGCATCTGGTGCCCGTGATAGTATTCCAGGACGGGAGTACTGGCCAGAAGGAACTGCTGGTTGAGTTGGGGCTGCTAGGGCTCCTGAACCAACAGGCACATCAACAGGATCTCCATCTTATGGTAAAAAGCCTGGAAGTAGGAGGAAGAAGTATAGAACATCAGCTACTGCTCCTGAATCGTCTACACTGAGCATGGATACTCCTGAGGCACTTGATGTCAATGATATCTTGTAGAATAGTTATCTCCTATTATTAAGGGATAATGTCAACTATAAATGTATTATTTTTTTGCTATAATTGGGGCGTAATGACAGCAATTAAAGGATATTATTGTTATTGTAAATAGGAAAGAATTAGTGCTATAATTATGAAATTTAGTTGACTTTTGAAGGATAATATTATTGTTGTAAATAAGGAGGAATTAATGTTGTAATTGTAGGATTTGATTGACTGTATCTGACCTATATATAGAAGGGAGAGCTCATAGTTTTTAGGCACTAATTATTCATTCAAAATCTGTGTTTATATTTTTCTTTGTTATGGTGTCAAAGTCACTTTTTTGTTTGTTGAGATTGTGAGTTTTTTTTTTTTTGGTTATTTCTTGAAAAGGAGTGGTAACTTCTTGGTTTGAACATTTTAGTTTTTTTTTTTTTTTTGGCAATTTCTTTTAGAATTTCAGTCATGGAGAAAATAGAAATTGTTTGTGTCAAGTTCTCTGGTAAAAATTATATTGCCTAAGAATTTCAGTTTTAGATTTATGTTCTATGGTGACACGTTGATGGAACCAACTCTAGGCTTGTTGATCCCACCAAAGCTGTTGATTGGGACACCAAAGATGCTCGAATCAAGAGTTGGTTATTGCAGACTATGGAACTGACTATTGTTGTTAATTTGCGATCGTACAAAACAGTCAAAGCTATGTGAGATTATCTAAAGAAAGTTTATGATAAAAAAAGCTCAGCCAAATGTTTTCAATTGGAATATGACATTTTCATTTAAACTCAAGGAAATCTATCGATTCAAGAGTATTATACTGGGTTTATCACATTATAGACAGAATACATAGATATTGTGTATTTTTTTGTTTTTGCTAGCTCTTTAGAAGATGTTCAAACTCTTCATCACGCTAGTCAAAAGGATCGATTCTTGATGAAACTTCAATCTTAGTTTGAACATGTGCATTCAAATTTACTGCATCAGATTCCTCCTCCATCTTTGAATGATTGTTTGAATGAACTTTTGAGGGAGGAGCAACGTTTTTTTTACTCAAGCCACTTTGAAACAAAAAGGAAGCTCCGCTAATGTTCTTAATGTTGTTTATGTTACTCAAGGAAAACAATGTGTTCACGATCTACGCAATACTCAATGTTACAGTTGTAAGGCATTTGGTCATATTGCCAATCAATGTCCTCAAAAATTTTGCAACTATTGCAAAGTTAAATGACACATTCTTTCAGAATATTAGAAGTGTCCCCAAAATCGTAATCCTCGTGCCATTCACACTTCTACTACCAATAATATGAATGATCCTTTTGTTGTGGTTTACTGCCTTTTCCTCAGCCAGCAGACCCCTCTCTCACTCAAGAGCATGTTCAACAGATAATTATATCAGCTCTTTCTGCCCTTGGTCTTACTGGTAAAACTACCTCACTTTCTAAATTATGGCTTTTTGACTCGGCAGCTTCCAACCATATGACTCCTTCATTTGATATCCTTATTAATGTTAAAAAATATGATGGTTGCAAATTGAGACTGCCAATAGGGATCATCTTCTCATCACTTCTGTTGATGATATTTCTTCCTCACCATCGCTGCAAAATGTTTTTGTTTCTCCTCACTTATCTACTCATCTTCTTTTTGTTGGACAAATAGTAGAAAATAATTGTCAAGTTACTTTTTCTCCTTCTAATTGTGTTGTGTAGGAGCTAGTGTCAGGGAAGACAATAGCGGAGGGACCTAAATGGGTAGACTCTTTCCTCTTTAGCTTCATGCACTAACTAAGCCAATAAATGTGATTTCCTTATTTTGTAATTCTGTTAAGCATGATTGCAAATTATGACATGCAAAGTTAGGTCATCCAAATGATTAAACTCTTCTATCAATGTTAAAATCTGAGGTGTTGAGTAATAAAATTCCTTTTTCAGCTAAAGATGTCACTGTTGATTGTTCTAGTTGCAAAATGGCAAAAAGCAAAACTCTTCCTTTCCCATCTCATCATAATCATTCATCTCATTATTTTGATTTGGTGCACAGTGATGTATGAGGGATTTCACTAATCATATCTCATGCTCATTATAAATATTTTGTCACTTTCATTAATGATCACAATTACTTTGTTTGGATATATTTTTTGCGACACAAATCTGAAGTTTTTGATGCCTTTCAAAAATTTATAGCTTTGATTGAAAATCAATTTTTTCAAGGTATCAAAATCTTTCAATCTGATTCTGGGGGGGAATATATGTCTCAAAAATTCTAAGATTTTCTTTAACAGAAGAGAATTATTTCTCAACGAAGTTGTCCATATACACCTCAACAGAATGGAGTGGCAGAGAGAAAAAATCGTCACCTTCTTGATGTGGTGCATTCCTTACTTATTGAATTTTCTGTTCCATCACATTTTTGAGTTGAGGCTCTATCTACTATTGTACATATGATAAATAGATGTCCATACCCTACTCTTAACTATCAAATACCATATTTTCGTCTTCATAATCAACAACCTGAATATACTCATTTACATCTTTTTGGATGTGTCTGTTTTTTTCTTCTTCCTCCTCATGAAAAAACTAAGCTCTTTGTTTAATTTGTAAGATGTGCTTTTCTTGGTTATGCACCATATAAAAAAGGTTATCTATGTTATGATCCCACCATTTAATGATTTCGTATTTCTTGTAATGTCATTTTTCTTGACCAACAATATTTCTTTCCCTTCCATGATGCCACCTCACACTTTCCTTCTCATTCTATTCTTCCTGCCTTTGAGGATGAGGTCAATTCTTCTAATATTGTTTCTCATGATTCTATCACATGATTTAGGCCTGGTGTTGTGTATGCAAGGCGAAGTAGGAATGAGGATCGTCCTGATGACCCTTTCCATAAGTCCCCTCTAGCACCAGTAATTGACATCACCATTCCAATAGTTTGACGGTCCACTCGAATCTCTCGACCTCCTGACAGGTATGACTATTCTCCAGAGAGATTTGATAATCATACATCTTTAGTTGCAACATTATCCTCTGCCATTATACACACCTCATACTCACAAGCTATAAAGCATGATTGTTGAAAACAAGCTATGTAGGAGGAACTTGATGCCTTACAATAGAACAATACTTGGGATATAGTACCTTGTCCATCCTTTCTCACTCCCATTGAGTGTAAATGGGTGTTTTCTATCAAACTGAAATCTGATGGATCTTTGAATCAATATAATGCTCAACTAGTAGCTCTTAGCAATTGTCAAGAATATAGGATAGATTATGAAGAAACTTTTGCTCCAGTTGCGTTCGTACAATTTTGGCTATTGTAGCTTCTAAGGATTGGCCCATCCACCAGATGGATGCCAACAATGCATTTCTTCATGGGGATCTCCAAGAAGACATCTACATGAGGCCTCCTCTGGGATTGAAGATTTCTAATGTTGTAGATGTTTGTCACTTGAAACGTTCATTATATGGGCTTAAACAAGCCCTTCGTGCTTGGTTTGAGAAATTTCGACAAACATTTATTTAGCTCTCCTTTATGCAAAGCCAATATGACCCTCTTTATTCTTGTGGAAGACTTCACTAGGTATTATTATCTTACTTATTTATGTGGATGATATTATTATTACCGACACTGACATTGGTGAGATTAAGCAACTTAAAGCCTCTCTATATGCTTCATTTCACATTAAAGATCTTGAATCTCTTATTTATTTTTGGGGCTTGAAATTCACAGAAGTAACAAAGGAATCTTTATAAACCAACATAAGTATCTTCGTGATATCATTCACTTAGCAAACTTACAAGATTCTACTCCCGTCGATACACCTATGGAAGTTAATGTTAAATATCGACAAATGAAGGTGATCCCATCCAAGATCTAACATTATTGTTGGGAGTCTTGTTTATCTTACTATTAGTCGACCAAATATATCCTTTGTTGTTGTTAATTGAGTTAGTCAATTTATGGCTTCACTGCATCATTTACATATGGTTGCGGTTAAACGCATTATCCGCTATCTTCTTGGTACTCCCACTCTCTGGCTCTTCTTTCCATCTATTGCATCTCTTCATCTCATTGTTTGTAGTGATGCAAATTGGGCTGGATATTCCGATACGCGACATTCTACTACGGGTTTATGTGTATATTTGGGTGATGTTTTAATTTCTTGGAAAAGAAAAAAAATAAGAATGAGTATCCAAATCCTCCACTAAGGCTGAATATCATATTATGTCATCTGCTTGTTCAAAAATTACTTGGTTACGTGACTTACTCTCTGAATTAGGTTATTAGCGATTTAGTCCTACTTCTCTCCTTGCTGACAATACTAGTGCGATTCAGATTGTGGCAAATCTTGTATTTCATGAATGAACAAAGCACATTGAAGTGGATTGTCACTCATTTTGTGAACCTTTTGAAAAAGTTTTATTACTCTTTGAAGGATATTGTTATTGTGGGATTTGATTGATTGTATCTGATCTATATATAGAAGGGGGAGCTCATAGTTTTTAGTCATCCAATTATTCATCCAAAATCTGTGTTTGTGTCTTTTTTTGTTAATTCTTACCTATTCTATTCTATGCACTAAACATTGCCTAAGTAATGACTTCAAAAAAAATTTGCTATTTATTGTTGTTAGAAACATATTTATTGTTGATAGGAACATATTATTGTTATAATTTATTGCTCATTTTAATAAGTTTGCTAAAATTTAAAAATATTTCTCTTTTAAATTTGAGCTCTCCCCTCCCCACTCCTTTAACTATGGTTTGTTTTGTTATGCACACGTGGTCATTTTTGCTTGTGTTCATTTTCAGTGAAGTTGTGCATTCTTATTTGTTTATTTCGTTTTATTGGGTTTTAATTTCTAGATAAAATCAGATTTGAGAGCTTGACAGACAATAGCAAGCTCGATGCTCAACCTGAGCTCTTCATTCTCATTGTTCCTGGTAAGACTAACAACACGTTGTCCATCATCGACTGGTATTGGCATGACTATAGCTTGCGAGTCTTATTTATATCCATCACCTGTTTTTAGCTTCCGTTGTTGAGTTTTTGCTCACTTTTTTCTCTGTTTATTTCCTGTCAATTAATATCATCACCCATTTTTGCTGCTGTTAGATCTGGTGAACCATCTTGGTACCATTGCAAGGTCTGGAGCCAGAGAGTTTATGGAGGCATTGGCTGGTGGAGCCGATGTCATTACGATTGGACAATATGGTGTTGGTCCCTACCGTACTTGGCTGCTGAGAAGGTCATTGTGACCACCAAGCGCAATGATGATTTTTTTTTTATACTTGTATTTTATGTATATATTATTACAATATACTGATAATTGAAGTATGAATTTTTTCAATAATAAATCAGATATGTACTTTTTACATAATGAAGTATAATTAATTATGATTTTTAAAGTAAATTATACTATCGGTCACTACTTATAAAATATTTTAAATTAAAATTTAGATATTTAGTAATTTATTAAAATTATTTTTTTGTCTAAAATTAGCAAGAGATTAGTAATAGATTGAAATCCATTGCTAATTTAGTTATATAAAATTAATTATATAAATAATATCATTATATGTAAAAACAATATTAATATTTTAAAATATATTATAAAATGTGGTATTTAAATAGAGACCATATAATATGATCGTTATATGGTCTCAAAACAATTTTTGTGAGTTTTATATAATATTTTAAAATATATTATATAGCTACCTTTGAAGATTAAGTTCCTAACTTATTCCATGCACTTCATTTGCTTTGGAAATCCTTTGTTAAATGCAACTTCTTTCAGGTTTAAAATTTAGTTCATTATCAAAACTTTATATCTTTGAAACTTTAAATATTGACGACAAACTTGGGCTATTTTCTAGAATAATTTACCTAGAAGCCCCCTCCTTATCGCTAGATGAAAGTTAATACAGGTGGCTCAGGTAATGGGATTGTCAGGTTCAGGGGAAATCTTTCATAATAGTCATGGTTATGAACATGGTTCTTTTGCTTTTTCTTTTGGGACTTTTGTTGCCTATATTGCTAAGTTGGCAGCTGCTATTTTTGTAGTTCTTAAGGCTCGGAGTAATGGTTGGCATTTTATGGCTAGAATGCTATTCATTATTTATTGTTCAGCTTTTTTGTAAGCGCTCAACGGAGGTTTCATAGGAGATTCGATAATAATGGACCGAGTGTTATATGCGACTAACAAAATGAATTCTATATGTCCTTTCCTTTTGATAGAAAGTATGGTAGTAGATAAACTTGTCCATTTCGAATTTTCCGTTATAACTACTCGATGGTGGACTACATCTTCAGATTTTTGTAATCATTGACTCTATCGCGATTTTAGCGGTAGGGAGAACTAAAGATTTAGCTAGTTTTTTTCTGCTCAGTCTTTTGAGATGATATCTTATACTCTTTATTTTCTTTTGTATTTTAATAAGATTATAAACTGAAGTAATGATAAGGAAGCTATAAATGTGTCAATCTAGTTGAGATATATATGTGCGTGTGCGTGCATGTGTATGAGAAAAATGTCAAATTGTTGTTGTTGCTTTTCAAGGTCACTTTCCTTTTTTTCCTTCTCTCTTCAGTCAACAACTTTTATATATACCTAGAAAAAATAGTTAGTTGCAATCTTGAGGAAATGTAAAACGAAATTTTTGGGATTTTGTATTTGCATCACTGCACAAAAAGTCATCCAAAGTATACATAAATCTATTATCTATAAAATTTAGCGACTTTTGAATATCAATTTATTTTTACAAAAATGTACAACTTTATTTGCTAATGTGAACATATATCCACTTGTAGATTTTGAGTCTTTTATATTAGAAATCTTGTTTACATCACTATAATCTTCTAGGATAGCTAGATATTTGGTATAATGTAGCCCACAAGCATGAGTATACCGTAGCTACCTAAGTACTCTTACTATCCCTTTCAAATGGTTAGTTCCCAGATTACTCATGTATCGACTCAATTTACTTACTAGATAAGAAATATCTATTCTTGTAAAGCTCATTAAATACATAAGACTTCTTATCACTCTTACATATTCCACTTACAAAAACACTCTATTTTTAGATAAATGGAGACTCAAGTATAACAGTGTTCTAGCCACACTAGAATCATTTTTATTGAATTTCTCAAGAATTTTATCCACATACTATGTTTGATTTAATATGAGTCCCTCTAGTGTTCTTGATATTTTTGTATTCCTAATATCATATTTACTAGTCCTGTATTCTTTATGTCAAACATGAAATTCAACATGTTTTTGATGGATTCAATCATCTTATCAATACTATCAATAATGAGATATCATCAACATATAAACACAATATGGCATAACTATTAGTTTTATCTTTGACATAAACACATTTGTTATGTATATTGATTTTAAACCCATTTGCCAACATAGCACTATCAAACTTTTTATGCTATTGTTTTCGTGCTTACTTTGAGCTATACAAAGACTTAACCAATCTACACACCTTCTTTGCTAGTCTTAGGACAATAAAACCCTCAAGTTGTTCCATGTAGATTTTCTCATCTAATTCTCTATTTAGAAAAGTGGTTTTTACATCCATTTATTGTACTTTAAGGTTGTGCAGTGTTGTAACTACAAGTATCATCCCAATGGAATTTATCCTTATTATAGGAGAATATGTGTTAAAGTGTCTTGACCTTCCTTCTGCCTGTAACCTTTAATTATTAATCTATATACTCATCAATTGAACCATAACTTTCATCCCCTTTTTTTTTAAGCTTCACTTAGATTCTAATGGTTTGCATTTAGAAGGAAGATTCAATAATTCCCAAGTATAATTTTGCATGATGGAATCAACTTTACTATTAATAGCCTTTTTCCATAAAAGAACTTTTGAAGAGTTCACAGCTTCTTTATAAGTTTAAAGTTCAACTTTTAGCATATAAGTCAGAAAATTTAGACCAAAAGGTTTCTTTGTGCTTGCTCTCTTATTGGTCCTCGATTCAATATCAATATGTTCAACCATAATAGGCTTAGCCTCAACTTCAGGTTCTTCTTCTTGAATTTAATTTTAGATATATTCTTAGTCTTGACTATCTTCATCATAGTCTTATATGTTCGTTTGGATGAATTTGCCCCTTTGTAAAATCTACATAGAAATACATGTTCAAAGAATAGCACATTTCTTGATTCCATTATCGTGTTCTTATGTATATTTGGGATTTTAGATTCATGCACAAAAGATTGATAAGCACTATTATTATGTGTATATCAAATGAAAATGCAATCAACTAATTTTGGTCCTATTCTCACTTTCTTGGGTATTGGAACAACCACTTTAGCAAGACATCTCTACTTTCATAAATATTTGTTAGAAGGTTTTCTTTCTTTCTGATTTCTTTTGGGGCACCTTATTTAAAAAATAGTTTGTTGATAAAATAGCTTTTCCCTATGTGTTATAAGGTAACCCAAAACTTAACAACATTGCATTCATCATTTCTTTTAAGGTACAATTTTTCCTCTCAACAATACCATTTGATTTAAGTGAATAAGATGCAGTGACTTTGTGTATAATTCTATGTTGTGCACACAATTCTCTAAATTATTTTTCATACTCATCACTACAATCACTTCTTAACACCTTAATCTTTTTATTAAGTTGATTCTCAACTTCTTTGTTATAGAGTTTAAATTTCTCTATGCTTTGTCCTTGCTTTTAAGCAAATACTTTTAAGCAAATACTCATAGCAGTATTTTGTGCTATCAATGACAAAGGTGATAAAATATTTATTTCCACCTCTTATTTTGTACTAACTTCAAATCACACACATTATTATATATTAAATTAAAAGGTTCAATATTTCTTTCAATTGTTTGAAAATATAACCTTTTTAAGGTATCATAATTAACAGGACCTAGTCTACCATGCCATATATTAGAGGACTTAAGCAAGTAAGCATAATAGATACTCTCGTTCATTCTTTTGATTATAAAAACATTGAGCTTAAACAACTCATCAAATACATAACCTCTTCCAACATACATTTCACCCTTAGACAAAACAACTTTGTTTGACTTAATCACTATGTGCATATTAAGTAGTGAACTAGATACCAAATTCTTGCAAATTTTTGATGCATATAGAATATTATTTAGGGTCATGCTCCTTGCCAAAATTCATCTTTAACATCACTTTGCCTTCACCAAGGATCATAGAAGTCGTAGAATTGCTTGTGTACAACTTCTCTTAGTTTTATGGATGAAGTTAGAAAACATCCCTTAGTTTGAGCACACATCCCTAGTAGTACTAATATCTGTCTATTATTTCATAAGGTTAGCCTTATTGTTTTTCTTCTTCTTAGGCAACATGCAATCTATAATTTTGTGACATCTTGCCAAAATTGTAGCATTGATCTTAGAATTCCTTTTTGGAAACTTCATCTTTTGGTCCCATCTTGGACTCTTTGGTTTCTTCTTCTTCAAACTTTGTCCATGTTCGATAATGTTTGCCTTCACCTTAGATGGAATGAACCTTCTTTTATCTGAGTTTTTATTGCCTTCTTCAATATGAAGTCTAATAATAAACTCTTTAATGTTCATTTCATTTTGTTTGTGCTTTAATTAGTTATTGAAATCCTTTCATGCAGGGAGTAGCTTTTCAATGATAGCATATACTTAAAAGATTCATTCATCCCTTCATTATATATATATATATATATATATATATATATATATATATATATAT
>CATIWR010095842.1:0-26411 GCA_949677035.1 Omphalea diandra | reverse complement strand
TGATTAGTTAAATACCATGAACTTATACTCAATGGAATGAAATGTTGTTTAATGTGATGATATTGTGGAATACATAGATCAAAGATTGTTATACTCTTGATTTATTTATTTTCATGAGATGTTGATAATATTTGATAGCATGTGTGGCGATAACATTTGATAGCCTATGTGGCAATAATATTTGATAGCCTGTATGGTGATAAGATTTGATAGCCTATATGGTGATAAGATTTGATAACCTGTGTGGCAATAAGATTTGATAGCCTATGTGGCGATAAGATTTGATAGCCTGTGTGGCGATAATATTTGATAGTCTGTATGACAATAATATTGGATAGCCTGTGTGGTGATAATATTTGATAGCCTATGTGGCGATAATATTTGATAGCCTATGTGGTGATAACATTTGATAGCCTGTGTGATAGTCTGTGTGGTGATAACATTTGGTAGCCTGTGTGGCAATAATATTTGATAGTCTGTGTGGTGATAATATTGGATAACCTATGTGGCGATAATATTAGGTTGAGTACCTCATCCATCTGATCACATATTAGAGTAGACATGCACCTAGCTTATGTGCAAGCTATAGGAAAACATAATAATTATTAATATATGCATGTTTATGTGTGCTTGCACTTGCATGTCCTAACCATCTTAACCTTTTGTTTGTTTCAAGAGGATTTGCTAGAAGGATCAATAGCTGTGGAAGGTTTATGTAATGACTAATTTCATTTACAAAACTCATAGCATTCATGTCTAAAATACATATGCCTAAAGGTTTTATTCATTGTACACACATAATCCAACATTTATTTAATGTACATATAGGTTAACTAATTTCAAGGCTAGTGACTATAAACTGGTTCCTATCTAGATGTATGTACATGACACAAGGGGAGAGAGAGAGAGAAAGAGAGAGAGAGAGAGAGTTGGAATTCAATCGACGACCTATGGTCCATATGTCTCGATGCAAAACTCTATGCACCAAAATGTCCAATCTTATGCTTCAATATCTGAAAAAAAATTTGCAATTTGTTGAGTCGTGACTCAATGAATAAAAACAAAAATCATATTCTTATGTCATAACCAATAATCAAATATCATCAGGATACATTACAAGTATAACATTTGATTATGCAAGTGCAAGTGCAAGTGCAATAGATTAATTTTTTTGTCGTGACCATGCAAGGCAAACACTGCTCACGAGAATTCATATGATTCAAGTGACATTTGATTTTACTGGCGAACATATAACAAGTGAATCATTTGATCAATAACATGTGCCAATGGGACCTATTAGTCCATCTTCCATGTGATTAATAACATGTGCCAATGGGACATATTAGTCCATCTTCTATGTGATTTGCAAGTGTTTGACAAGCTGGTCACAACATCCTTTTAGTTCCATATGCAAGTGTTCATAAAAATGGTATACCAAGTAATCATTAAAACCATATAATTCTTGCTTGACTTGTATTCATATGTAAAAGGTAACAATTCAATCACATATACATCATAAAATTATCACACATATACACATTAGAATCTAATTATCGCTTTTATTCACCTTTTGATGTAACCAACCTTTACGGTAGGTTTGGTTATCTCTTTAGGGCTTCCTCAAAGTGTTGAGATCCTAACATTTGATACATACATAGTTATAGACATGCCAAAATGATTATGAATGCTTGGCATGCAACTATGGCACAATCCATGCAAGTGGACCTAGTGTTTATGCATGTTTTTCCTTATATGGCAGCCTGAGCTTGCTACACTCTCATAATAATAATTATAGATATATTTATCCAAATGACTTGATTCATTTTTTCAAATATACTAGACACATAATGATACAACATATTCAAATGTCAGGCTAATATAAAACACAAAAAATGAGGTGAATTTTTGAATTTTGCTCTGTTTCAATGTCATCTCAGTCAGAGTAGGTCTTATATTCTTGGGTATATCTCAAATTGTACATATCAAATTGCAAACTAATCTACCAGAAGTTACTTAACACATAAAAGAACATTTTTCATGTTTTACTCATTGTCTAATTCAGTATATAAAATCACCAAAACAAATGACCAATCTCAAGGTGAGTAGATTTTCAACATAGTGATAATCAATCATAATGAAGGGGCAATATCTCAACAACCATACAAAATTTGGCAATAATATTTTATAGACATGTAGATAATATCTAAATATACAGCTTTCAAGTTTAGCACATTACCAAATTCCTACTCTATGGCTATCAAATTATAGGAAAATAGAATTAAAAGACATGTGAGGTTTCATCTGGGTACAAGGTCAGTCACTATCAATGAGCCATATCTCTATCCACACAATAAATCAATCCAAAATGCTTTACAGATGCTTATATGGGATATAACCCTACAAACTTCATGATTTACACTTTATCAAAATAAGAACATAAGGCCATCAACATATAAGAAAATAGAAAGACAGAGGTGATTTCAATTGGTTGTGAACCTGCCCTAATGAAGGAGCCATAACTCCTCACACACACAAAATCAAGAAAAACTGTTTCATATGAATTTATATGAGCATAAAGCTAAAACTTTTATATTTTCCACTTTTTCTAATTCCTCTTCTAAGGTTATGAAATCGTGGGTACAAAGTTCTGCTCTAACAACAAAATCAACACAATCAACTCTTGTACTTTTGAATTTCAACTTTCATCCAAGATTTCTACCTCAATTACTCCATAATTCTCACTAACCATGCATGATTGATATGTCATGAAGGGTTAATTTCTTATGGGCAGAAGATAAATTAACTTACCTATTGTCCCAAAATTAGAAAACCCTAAGATTCTTTCCTAGGCAGCTCACACTTATTCCTCTCCTTATTATTATTATTATTATTATTATTATTATTATTATTCTTCTTCTTCTTCTTCTTCTTCTTCTTCTTCTTCTTCCTCCTTTCTTTCTTTCTTTCTTTTGTTGTACCTCATGTCGAACCCCTTAATTATGATCCTAAAGGGTTCAAATTCCACTTGTAAGCTTAGTACAATAAGACAAAATCATGGTGTTTCATTCCTATTGGTTGGAAGTTCACTTTTTTCTTTTAGTCCCTCTTCTTCACTCCTTAAACATCTCCATCCATCTCCTAATTCCTAGATGCTCCTTATGCTTTAAAATAGGCACTATAACACCATTATTTATGATGCTATAACATGCACACAATATAAAATAATTTTTCATGCAACTATACAAACATTACATATATGTTTAAGTGTCCCAAATGTAATGGTGCATGTGTCATCGTCGTGCTTATCTAATTTACGTATCTAAATGATCATCTATCCAATGCATATGTTCATGTGGGATTTCATATCATTTATGCAATGAATATGTTCATGTGATAATGCCAATGAATGTGGATGGGGATGTTACAATTTAGGCTAAACTCACGGACTTATAGGCCAGCACAGAGTTGCCTATGGCTAAGGATTTGGAGGAAGAGGAGGGGTACAATAAGGATGTGGAGGATTAGAATTTATCTTATCTACCTCTTGTTGCCTTTCTTACCTGCTTTTCTTTGCTTTTCTAATGTTTTAATTTATAGGGACATTTGCACATTCGTAGGTTTACCTGGATGTAATTTGCACTCTCATTTTGGTACTTTGAATGTTTAAGGAATTGTAGGGTTGAGTGCCCACAATTTTCTCACTTGCACTTCTGATTTTACAATCCATTATAGTTTTGATTCTTCCCCGTTTAGTGTTTATTTGAGTTGATGATATGTTTTTCACATCCTTTTGTCATATTTGTACATTCAAGATAAGTCATAATCGAGTCATACACTAAAATATAGGTAAAAGCCCTTGTGGGTTTTCCTTAGTCAAAGTCATTTATACAAACTTGTTATTTAGCTATTGATTCAAACTTGTGTAACTTGTCCCAAACTCATATGCAATATTGAAAACAATGTGAATGATATCATTAAATTAAACAAAGAAAACTCTAATTCCTAACTAGACCTTTAGAAATCTTATTTCTAGCAACCTAACTTATAAATTAAGCCAAACCTAAGATTAACTAAGTTAATTTTAAGTTTAGGTTTAAACTAGTTTGAATATACCAAGCTTCACTTGATAAATTCATAAAAAAATTCACAAAGTCCTTTAAAGAATCAAAGAAGAGAATTAAATCTTTCAAAATTAGAATTATATTAATAAAAATTTTTCCTCTCACATGTTTTTGATGGCCAATTTGTAGGCATTACAAAGTTCATCTAATTAGGAGTAAAAGACTTAATCTTATTTTAGAAATTAAGAAGAAAGCTACATAGGAAAAGGCCTAGTGCATATTTAGTCAAGAAGAGTATTCAAGCTTCCTAAATATGAGCTAATACTACAATATAAGAAATAATTAAATCTTATTCTAAAAAGGAAGAATAACCTAACCAAAAGGAGGAGGAAATAGGAAGACAAGTCAACAAGTCAAACTTTGACAAATCTTTGACGTTTCTTGGACTTAGAATTTGACTTTTTATCTTTACGTGCTTATGAGCATTAAAATTTAGACCTTGAGAAGTTAGCAACGATGAAAACTTATAGAAATATTCCTCATGATGTAAGGGGATTTGTAAAAGAAAGAAGAGCAAAAGGCCTCAGGAAACCTTAGATTAAGCCCCAAAACCAAGCCCAAGCCCACAATGCTAAAAGTCCAAACCTGTTAGCCCTGATTTAAAAGACTATATAACTAACTTGCTTGGTTGTAAAACCAATGACTTGGCTATACAAACTAGCCTTAAAACCCTAATAGAAAGAAGGTTTTAAAATTCAAAAATTGGTGACCAAGTGGTATAGACAACCAATGATATGGTTATATAGACAAGACCTTAAAATCTTAATAGAAAGAAGATTCTAGAATAGGGACACTTGTCATTTAAAGGGTTGTACAACATACACCAAAGGTTTATACAACCAACCTCTTTGTTGTACAAACATCCTTCAAACCCTAATTTTAGAACCTTTGTGGTCGTATCTGTTGTGGGTCATGAATTCCTTATAGCTATAACCATTTTAACTTTGATGCACCTTTCTTTCTCTTTAATTTCTACCTTATATAAACAAGAAGGGAAAGGTTTGGACAACCCTAACAAAACTCTGCCAAATTATGATCATAAACACCACAAACATATAAAGCCTAACCCTAATTGATCAATACCAAATTCCAAGGTAGATAAGGCTTTTGCTCTTCACTTTGAGCATTGCCATTGCATTTTTGGAGGATATAAACAAAATATTATGCTTCAAGGGCAAAGTGGCAACTAAAAACATCCAAGGGTCACACCTTTTGCTTTTTCTTCTTCGCCCTTCTCTTTTTCTTCTTCTTTTTTTTTTTTCTGAAAAACCCTATCTAGTTAGGCTATATAGATTTCGTGTAACTTGTACAAAATACTTTGTAGATTGTACATAACACTAGTTGGTCTATGCTGCCCATTTTGATTGTGGACAAATTGTAAATTCCATTTCTTTCCTCATTCAAATTTGTTCATTTTTTGGCCTTCTTTTATATATATATATATATATATATATATATATATATATATATATATATTTGAGAGTTCCATTAACAAAATAAAGGTAGGTCTATGACCCTATTCGTTTAAATGATGGAACAAGGATTAAGTTTAAAGTTCTTTTATGATTTTTTTATGTTTCAAGATTGTGTATTATTATATCTTATACTTTATTAAGCATTTGGAATTTTGTTTTGATTTCACCATGGTCATGATCAACAGATGAATTTATCTTTCCTAGGACCATGAGAGCCTCATTATGGTCTCTTTTACTTTAGTTGTACCTTTATGCATGTTGCTAGGAATATAATTTAACCTTGTGCTTACCCTTTATTGATTAACATCTTAACCCTCTAAATTGTTAGTAAAGCTCATAGATGCTAAGCTCTTTAAGACAAATGAGGAGGAGGGTTCATTAACCCTAGGATCCATTTTTATCATGACTTTTCCCTAGGCCATCAATATCCCTCCAAAGTGCCATTGCATTTCATATTTATGATTTTTTTTTTTATGTTACATGGCTGATATGTTCATGCTTATTTGGTATTCTTAATTTTATCATATGTTCATTCAATGTTGGGATGTTCTTATTATGGACATAGAAATATACTTAGGTCCTTTGACTTTGTTTTATTCATTTTAGTATTGTTGTCCTTTTGATGGTTACTAACTTATGTGATTTTTTGGGTGTAGATACTTATTTGAGCTTGACTGTGACTAATGGTCTCTTTGATCATCATTTTGAATATTAATTTTAGATGATAATTTTGAGTATAGTTGATCTATTAGTATGACCCACATCCCCTTTAATATTAACTGTGATGATGCTTTGATTTGTTTAATTGTATTTAACTAGAAACATGCTTAGGGGTGCTAATCAAACTAAATAATAACTTGGTTCAAATGGTAAAAGTGAACCAAATATGTCTGAAGGCCAAATCCTAGTATCTAAGCAATTTGGGGGTGCTTAACCTTTTCTCCAAGTTGTATCCAATTTTTGAGCTGAACCTCCAATGGCGTAAAAAGGAATTTGGCCTTTAAATGACTTGGGTTAAGATTTTTGCCTTTCTAAGATTCTTGTCTTGACTAAAGTTTGATGGCGACTCCACATTTGCATAAGGATGGTATCAATGTTTCATCCCACCTTTATCCACTGGTGACCACCACTTGGACAAAAAGGCTTCAAACTTATATAAGGCCTAAATGATCCCCCTGTTGATCTAAATGCAAGCCAAGTTTTAGGGTTATTATCAACATAATTAATTGGTCCAATTGCATTCATGTAGTCTTCACACTTCACCATATGCCCTAGGTCTGCCTTTAGATAAATTGATGTGTTCTTAAAACTTAAGACCTTAGCTCCATTCGGGCTTAGGAGATGGCATGAGGGTTCATCACTCATAAGGTAGGTACTCTCAAGTATATCAAATGAAGGGTTGCGATAACCATCCTCAAAGCTTGTGGGAGCCATTAACTACAACAACCAACCCAACCATCTAGGCACATGTAAGAGCTAATAGCACCTCTAAATAAGATACTTTTTTGCTTGCATTCTTCCTTAAAAAAGGGGTTGGAGTCCTTAAAGAAAAAAGTTTGGATTTCCTATATATTAGTGCCAATGTTACTCCATTTTGATGTAATAATCTCCTTATATAACTACTTTTATATTCCCTTACCACACTATGTAAGTAGTTTATTTTTCTTATGTAGCACTTAGGTATATCCCTTGCCTCTATTATAAAATAGATTCTCCATTTTCTTGTACATTTTATTTTTGAAGCAATGTAAAGAGTTTTTTCTTTATATATTCCCTCTTTAATATGTCTTTAGTTTCTTAATGAATATGTTCTTGTGGGACTTTGACCCTGTTGGACTAAGTGGCGATGAGACAACCTAAGAAGGGGGTGAATTAAGTTGTAAGTAAAAATAAAAAATACAACCACAAATAACTAAAATGGAAACTACAAATACAAAAATCAACACAAGGATTCATAGTGGTTCAATAACTTACCTACTCCACTTCCCAATCTTTCACTTAGGTCTATCTATTCTTTTTTAGGCTCAAGAACAAAACCTTCCCTTTTACAGGCTTAGGAATAACCTTTCCTTTTACAAGTTCAGGAATAACGTTTCCTTTTACAGGCTTAGAAAGAATCTACCCTTTGGTATTTTTCTAGGCATAATATCAACCTTTACAACCACTAGCAAGGATATATCTAAGTAGTGCCTATGGCTCTCAAATTAGGTAGCTAATACACAATTAGTGCTCAAGAAAACCTACTCTCAAAAGGAGCAATAAAAACAAACTCACTTTACCCAAATATAAAGCAACACCTTAAAAAGTTTACATAAATAGTTACAAGGAGTTACAAAGATGTTCATAATGATTTCTAGCTTTTCTCTAACTTTTTAAACTCCAAAAATGCTTCTTACATAACCAAGCTCCAAAACTTGCCATGTAAATAGTTGATGTTATGTCTAACAACTCTTCTGCAAAACTAGCTATTAGAGATGACAAAACTCATTATTCTTTGTCAACACCCATTGAACTTGTAACACTAACTTTCAGCACCTATTGAATGTCTTTCAATGTCTGTTGGCTTTAACTAAAATGCATGTTGGAGAGAAAATAATGCATGTTATTCAATTCCAAAAATCTTAAATTTCATGCTCTATTTTTCAAACTTTGCATTGTTACTTTCCACTATTGTTAAGCAATTTGCAATGCTATTGGAAACTCCTTCACTGTCTATTGAGAAGGGCCAACAGTTGTTTTAGGTTCCAAAAGCTTTAGGCTAGACTTGGACACTTTTCCCTCACATATTATGAATCTGCAGCACCTATTGCTAGCTCAGATTAATGCCCATTATGAAACTTCAATGCCAGTAGTGAAATCCATAACAGCTCAACCTGTAGCATTTCTCCAATGCTCATTGGAAAGGGACAATGCTTGTTGCAAGGTCTAGAAGACTTTGACAAAAGAGCAGTATCCAATCAATGTCCATTGCTCAGCCTTCAATGCCTGTTGAATGTCCCAATGCCTATTGAACTTACACAATGCCCATTGAACTGGTTCTAGTCCTTTAATGTTAATCAAGTCTTAGGTTCACATGTTCTCCAAACATTCTCCCCTTAGTATTTAGAGTAATCTCCCATTTAACATTCGTCGATTTTGTTAAAAACATCAAATAAACACTAAAGTACAAACATTAGAACTTTTATTGGTTTTGTTATAGCTTTTTTATCATTCAAAATATATAATTCAAAGTAGAGAAGTGAGTCCAATGCCTTGGGGCTACATATTCTCTAAGCATTTTTCCCTTAGTATTCACAATAATGTCCCCCTTGTTGAATGATGACAAAACCAAGATGCTTTGATTCCAGAAATACAAAACTCAAACACAAAGGGTACCAAATGTTTAAACACTAAATTGCAAAGAAGATTATAAACAAAATACATACCAATCAAATATCCATGCAAGGCTAAATGCTAATTTAACACAAGGTTTGATACTAATTATTGAAATATCCACACAAGGTTTGATACTAAATATGTTACCAAATATGCACATAAGATACCAAATGTTGTACCACATAAGATACCAAATGTTAGATGCTTAAGACATAAATGATACCAAGTGTTAGGCTATACACATAAGTGATACCAAAGAAAGCAACAAAATCATCTAATCAAAGCATTTAAAAAACTTCTCCCCCTTTTTGTCATCATGACAAAATGATATATAAAAATTCTCCCCTTTAAAAGAAAATGTTCTCCCTTTACAAACTTATAAACATTCTCTTCCTAAAATCTAGACTAACTTCCTTAATGACAAAGCAAACATGATGGTTCAAAAAATACAGATTAAATAGAGAATGGAAATTTCCCTATCTATATGCTTCCTTCTAACGAATCACCCAAGATATTCAAACACAAATTCAGTTGACATAACTTATGGTTACATGTTCTCTTCATAATTTAGGAAAACAAGAAAGGAAGCATAGTTACTAGAGATTCCTAAACTAAAATATCAAATTGATACCTAGCTTGGATCATAAAGTAAACTCCCTTTTAACAAAAACATGTTGAACAAAAACAAAAAAAAAGGATAGACATACATTACAGTTAATGATACCAATTGTTGCATTTTTTTAAAAATATAATACTTTTTCAAAAACATCTCCTTTTAAAATTCTACAGCTCCAATCACAATTTGATTCACCATTTGGAGCAAAGGATGAGGAACTTCCAAGCCCACAAAATTAAACTTTTTGTAGTACCCATTTTCTTTTAGGTCTATGAGGGTTAGTAGCAAAAATATGCTCATTTCTCAACCTAACATAGCAAAAGTATGCTTTATGGCTAAAATTTCCTTAATAAATGTATTACCAAATGGATGCTTTCTTAAGCTTTTATGTAAAACATGAGTGAGGTGGTGTCCTAAAAGATTGGTGCCTAAAATGTGAAGGAACCCTTGCATTGTTGACATGTTTGGTTCCATAAATAAAAGCATGATTTGTCTTTGGTCTGTGAGAGTGTGCAACTATGATTATGCACATGTGATTTAGATAAAGGTGAGGGAGTTCTAGCTTTGGTAAAAGCTCTCACAAATTTTGGCTTAGAGGTACAAGGTTTAGGATGATCAATGCCTAAGCCATGTCTATCTCTTGGAGTCTTTTGAGAGCCTAAAATAATATCAAGTTTCTCTTTTCCTTTTGTAAAAGAGGCAAGTGAATCCTTCAAAGTTGAGATCTCTTTCTTAAGACTCTCATTTTGAAAAGGCAATATTTTATAAAATTTATTTTCTTAGTTTAAAGCCTCATTTTCTTTTTGTAAAAGCTTAAAAATTTTATTTAGTTCCACCAATTTAGTTTTCAAGATTTTGTTTATTTCAAAACTTTTATCAAAATAATTATTAGTGGATTTTAGGGCCTTAATAAAATTTTCATTGATAAAAATATTTTCTAACTCTTGATCATCCTTATCTAAATTGCTATCTAAAGATTTGAGACATATATATTTTGAAAAGCTCTCCTCTAGGGCCATGAGGCTGAGATTGGTTCTCTCTCTTCTTCCTATCCTTAGTTCTTCTTTACCTTCACTTGGTTTAGATTTACTAGAGTCATTCCAAGTGGCTTTATAGGATTTAGTCTTCTTCTTATTCTTCTTATTAGCTTTGGCTTTTTAGGTAATCTGTTTTCATATAGCCAAGCCTTCCATATTCATATCAATCAACTTGCTCAAGCTTGCCTTTACCTTTCTTTTCAACATTCTTATGAATTTATTTGTCAAGAGGGCTATCTATTCTTCATCTAGCTCTTCATTATCATTTGAGCTAAGACATTTAGAGGTAGCTTTAAGAGCTGTTCTAATCTTCTTCTTTTTCGTATCCTAAGATACAGGTGCAGGTTTATCTCGTAGTCAATGAGATTCCTAACAGATCAATCCCTATTATGAAACTTTAATGCCTATGGTGAAATCCAACATAACTTAGCTTGGAGCACTTCTCCAACACTTGTTGCAGAGGGACAACACCCATTGTGAGGTCTAGAAGACTTTGACAAAAGAGGAGTATCCAATCAACATCCATTGATCAGCCTTCAATACTGGTTGAATGTTCCAATGCCTATTAGGAGATGTTCAATGCCCGTTGATCTTGTACAATGCCCATTGATCTTGTTTTGGCCCTTTAATGTTAATCAAGTCTTGGGTTCACATATTCTCTAAACATTCTCTCCCTAGCATTTATAACAATCACCCCTTTTAACAATCGTCGATTCTGTTCAAAACATCAAATAAACACTAAAGTACAAACATTATAACTTCTTTTGGTTTTGTTATAGTTTTGTTATCATTCAAAACCATAGTTTTTTTAACATTTAAACCACATCGTTTAAAGTAAAGGAGTGAGTCCAGTGCCTTAGGGTTACATGTTCTCCAAACATTCTTCCCTTAGCATTCACAATAGACTCATCATGGTTTGACACAATCATGCATGTTCTATATCCCTTATTGGTAGACGAATGCTATCCTACCAAGCAAAAAGCTTTTATACCTAATTTAGAAGAGAAATAAGGTTAGAAGGATCTTTTTTCTAATAATGTGTGCATTTCATGCTTGCATCTATTCTTTATTTGTTCATACGTCATATTAATAACCCTTATCTTACAGCCATTATAGCTTCATCTAAACCCTCATAAAAGTGAAAAGGTGATCGGCTTGCTAGGAAAAGTAAGCCCCCTAGCCCAATCCAAAGACCTGAACTTATCATGAAACCCATTATATTATAGAAAGTGTTAGAGAAGAAGATGGTTGAGCTTAACCATGAGATGGAAGAGAGGATTACTAAAGAGGTAAACAAACGCCTTAATGAGATTATGAAGAAAGGAGCCAATAAAGTAAAGGCACCTATAGAGATACCCCAACTGATGGTGATTCATGATGATTTATTTAGGATGAAGGAGTATCACAAAAGTAACATAGCTAAAGAAAGGGAAAGTACTATTATTGCTCTTAATAAACTCATGGAAAATAAGAAGGAGAGTATTCAATTTGATGACTTTGCTAAGTAGTTAGAAAATATATAAAAGGCTCTAAGAGCCAATGGTTTTGAAAAAAGAATCAATATTAAGGAGTTGTTTGCCTATAAACTTAATAAACTCTTATCTAACTTCTAAATCCTTAAGCTTTTGAAGTTTACAGGTACTTAGAACGTAAAGAATCATGTTCAGTTATATGTCTTGGCTATGAAGGCATTTGGAGTAACCATCGACACCATGTTGGAACTCTTTGAGCTATCACTATAGGGATCTGCTAAGACATGATATTTTAATTAGCTAAAGACTATCATGAAAGATTGGAAAGAATAAACATAAGCTTTTAAGAAGCATTATGTTTGTAATTTAGATTTAGAGGTCACCTTACAAGATCCAAAGTCTTTAGAATAGCAATCTAGAGAAAGTTTCAATGACTATATAAGAAGATAGAAGAAAATAGCCTCTAAGGCAATTACAAGGCTAATTGAGAGAGAATAGGTTTGAATGATTACTAGGGGAGCTTACTCGATATTAGCACCAAAATTAGTGTTTATTAGTCTAAAATTTTAAGGATCTTAGATAAGCCAGTTTATAGGTTTAAGAGTTGGACATTGAATTAAAAAAGCAGTATGGGGGAAAAGAAGTGCCCCATCTCAGCTACAAAGAGAAGGAAATAAGATGACTAATGTGAATGTAGTAAGAGCTCTGAGGCAATTCATAGAATTAAGGATGCTCGTGTCTATGGCATTTGAGAGACAATATAAGAAAGGGATATTGAAGCCTTTAGCACCTAGACCGCCACTTAATCTATCGTCAATAGGGTACAATGCCAATGCAAACTATGCTTTTAACTAATGATTCAAGCATAACAGTACTAACTATTACAGGCTGAGAAATGAGATTAAAGATCTCATTAATAATAAGACAATTGCTTTGCCCAATGCTAGAAGACCGAGTATAAGGGGAAATCCTATTCCAAACTATCATAATGTTCCACCTCCTAACTAGGGGCATTTATGATAGATTCTGAAATTCCTAAAGAAGTTATTATGCCATCTATTGAAGAAGTGCCAAAGGAGGCTGTTGTTGTGATTTACACCATTAACTCATGGGAGAGTTTAGATGAAGAGACAAAAGAGGAGAAAAGGAAGAGGATGATTAAGTTGTGAGAAGAGAGTGACAAGGAGAAAAAAAGGGAATAGGTGAGCCCTATAACTTGAAGTTGAAAGTATTACCCTGATAAAGAAGTTCTTAAGGAACTAAGGGTAGAGATAAAAGGACATGAACTTATAGCAAAGAAAAAAAAGGAAAAAAATCTTATTCTAAGGAAGTTGAAGAAGTTACTAGTTCAAATAAGTGTATGGGAGTTACTCATTACCTCTTAAGAGTACAAGAAGGCCATGGTCAAAGCTCTATCAAGTTTGATTATTGCTATGGAGGCCACTCTAAAAGATATTGTTGATTTGATTGCCCATAAAGGGAAAATCATTTTTTCTATTGAAGACTTACCTTCGAAAGAAAGGTGTTGGCCCTAGGCACCAAGAAGGGGTGGTTGAATTGGTGTATAAAAATTAAAACAGGAAAGGGAGAAGAGAAACGAGTAGAAAAGAAACACAAGATTTATAGTGGTTCAGGTATAAACAACCCTACGTCCACTCCCCAATTCTTAGAAATTGGGTGTTCTACTATCTTTCAAAGGTGTTTTCAAGCTTACACCATACTTTTACACATGTATTTTGAAGGCTCATACAACAACCTATACTCTTGTGTTTTGTGGCTCACACAACAACCTCTCTTAATGTTTTGACAGGCTCACACTACAACCTATTACAATTAGTGTTTATGCTTACACCCAACAATGACTTAAAGAATATAAAAGATTAAGTAGCAAAATTGCAAGAGTTTGGTTACAAAGTTATCAATTCTCTTGCATTTACATCTATTTGGTGAGGTATTTATAGCCTTTACCTACCAAAGAGATGTTGCAATAAAACTAGTACGAAATATTCAAAGTGGTTGCTAGACAGATTTTTGCATTAAATGCTTGACAGTATCAATTTGTGGTTGCTACTACTCATTAGCAGTCACGAAATCTAAATTCCATACGAAAAACCCCATTTGTGTCTAATGGCTAGTCCATGTGGTAGCTTATCATTAGTTCACTAGGAAAATATAGTCATTGCCTTTCACTTGCTCTCAAAAGTAGCGGTCGCCATTGTTCTTGTACAGGCCGCGACTAAGGACACAAATTCAACTGCCAAAAGTATTAATCTTCTTATTTTGGATTTGCGGTCACTACCAATAAGTTCCCATCATGATTTTTGTCTTCCAATGGTTACCTGGGACACTTGTCAAGCTATGGTAGTGGACTTGATTCCCTCTTGAGTTACTTCAAAATTCGCAGCCGCGATTGAGGCATGACTCACACTGTGAATTCATCTGTGACTTTGGCTATTTCTTTAAATTGGTTGTGACAAAGAAATGGCCCGCAAATACGTCTGTCCATTTTGTCAACCTACCTTGGTCTTGTTTGAGGTTGCGATTTATCAAGTTATGGCTGCGAATTAGGAGGCACTAGCTTACTTTGGAAATTTTTAACTCCATCCAACTTCCAATGTAAAGACTAACTAAAAACTGCAAAATAACACTTAATTTTAAAACATTAGAATTGATCAATCCCCTTTTTCAAGATCGAAAAAGGTCTAAGTTAGGGTTAACCACCCTAGTCCAACAATCTCCCCCATTTTGATTTTGACAACATAGATTGATCCTCAATGAAAAATAATACAAAAATGTGAAGATGAAATATAACATGAAATGAATGCATAAGATGGAACTTCTAAGTTTAGCATTTAGTCAATCAAAGTGAAATTTCTAAAAAGCTAAGTATGATGCTCCCCCTTAACATATGCTATAATTTTCAGGTTAATATTCCCTTTTAAACCAAAATACTTATCATCTCTCCCCCATTGGCAAGATCAACAAAAGAGTGTAAGAGGGAAATGAGAAACAATTATAAGCATACATAAGGAGTAAAAGAAGAATACTTTTATAAAAGTAAAATGCATCAAACACATAAGATAATACATTGCAAGGAAACAACTTTTTATTTATATAACAGTGGGATCACAGTATTTGTTAAACCAAAAGCATAAAGAAAATGAAAATAAATACAAAAGATTCCTAATATAGAGGTGTGGAGAATCATTATCATCTTCGGAAGATGGTGCCTCTTGCACATATGTTGCTCCCTCAGCTTCATCCCCATCCTCAACATCATCTTCATTGCCATCTCCATCTTACGTATCTTCAAATTCGATAAAGTCCATAAGATGGCAAGGAGGAACTACTAGTTTCTCTTAGAGATCTACCATATCAATGTGAAGATGTGAAAGGAAGAGGAACCTTCTCTTCATCAAGAGTTGATGTTTGGAAGTGAAGTGATGAGAGTACTGTTGAATAGGCTATTTATAGGTTTTGAAGGGATGTGAAAATGGCCATAAATGACTATAGATGGATTAAATGAATAGAGGAAATGGTTGGTAGTCAAATCACTTAATTGCCTAGGCGATTACTCTAATTCGTGTCTGCGAATTCTAGAAAATGTGAGTAACGGATAAATTTTCCTTAGGAATATGCACTTCTACGGTCAAATTTTTTAAAAATTGACCAAAATTTGCGATGAAGCGAAAATTTCATGACCACGAATTGACATTTGACAGCCGGGTGAAATTGATTTGTAATTTGTGACCGTAAAGAAGGAATAGTGACCGTGAATTATGAGTCATTAATAAAAGATAGTTGAATTTTAAAAACATTGTGATCCATTTAACTCTATCACCCACAAATCTCATAAAACAACAAATATCAATACACAACAATGTTTCACGTAAGATAAAAAATTTTCACTTAAGGGAGCTTCCATCAAGCATTCCAAATTCTCTTTTAATGAAGTTCAACCTTCCTTCATTTAGAGGTTTAGTGAAAATATCTGCAAGTTGATGATTTGTGTCAATAAATTCCAACACAACATCACCTTTTTGCACTTGATCTCTCAGAAAATGATGTCTAATGTCTATATGCTTGCTCCTAGTGTGTTGGATGGGATTCTTAGAGAGATTAATAGCACTTGTGTTATCACATTTAATGGGAATGTGATCAACTACTTTGCCAAAATCCTTTAATTATTGTTTCATCCAAAGAACTTGGGTGCAACAACAACTCGCTGCCACATACTCGGCTTCTATGGTAGATAAGGCAATCGATACTTATTTTTTACTAAACCAAGAAACTAGACATTCACCTATAAATTGATGAATCCCAAAAGTGCTTTTTCTATCTAATAAGCTACTAGCATAATCCGCATTCTAATACCCTATGAGACTAAATGAAGAATCCCTAGGATACCATAGTCCTAAGTGTATTGAGCCATGCAAATAGTTAAAGATTCTTTTAACAGCATTTAAATGAGATTTTCTAGGAAAGGATTGGAACCTAGCACACATACAAACACTAAACACGATATCTAGCCTAGAAGAAGTAAGATAAAGTAAAGATTTGATCATACCTCGATATCTTTTTTCATCTACCACCTTATATGATTCATCCTTATCTAGCTTGATGGTACCACTTATCAGAGTTTTAGCTACCTTGCAAGCATCCATGCCAAATTTCTTTAGTATCTCCTTTGTGTACTTGGCTTGGTTGATGAAGATCCTTTCTTTAGATTGATAGATTTGTAGATCGAGAAAGAACTAAAGCTCTCTCATCATGCTCATTTCAAATTCCCTAGTCATACACTTAGCAAATTCATCACAAAGAGATTCATTAGTAGCAAGAAAGATAATATCATCAATACAGATTTAAACGATTAATGTATCATGCTTGTGCTTTTTGACAAAGGGTGTGGTGTCTACCTTTCCTTTCTCAAAATCATATTTCAAGAGAAATGAACTAAGCCTTTCATACCAAGCTCTTGGAGCTTATTTCAATCCATATAAGGCTTTGTTCAATTTGAAAACATGGTTTGGAAAACAATGAGACTCAAAACTAGGAGGTTGTTCAACATAGACTTCCTCCTATATAATGCCATTCAAAAAAGCACTTTTCACATCCATTTGAAAAGGTTTGAAATTTATATGACATGCAAATGCTAAGAGAATCCTAATGGCCTCTAATCTTACTATGGGAGCAAAGGTTTCATCATAATCTATGCCTTCCTCTTGGTTGTATCCCTTAGCAACCAATCTAGCTTTGTTTCTAGTAATGAAACCTTGTTCATCTAACTTGTTCCTAAACACCCACTTACAACCTATAATTGGGTGTTCTTTAGGCCTAGGGATAAGTTCCCATTCTTCGTTTCTCTCAAATTAGTTGAGTTCTTCTTACATAGCAAACACCTAACTCTCATAATCAAGAGCCTCATCAATTGACTTTGGCTCAAGTTGAGAAACAAATGCAAGATTATTATCTGAAGGATTAAGTTGAGATCTAGTACTTACACCCTTAAAAGTATCACTAATGATTAAGTCCTTGGGGTGATACTTGGAGAATCTCCAATCTTTAGGTAGATCTTGGCTTGGCTCTACTTGTTGTTGATGATGTTGGTCTTCATCTACTCTTGGTGAGTCACCTTCTTCTTTATCTTTATCAACTTTTTTGTAGAATTATCCAATTCCAGCTTTGTAGGATCACCTACAAGATCATCAATAAAAATACCTTTCCTAAGATCAAGTTTACTAGACTCATAAAAAACAACATTCATAGATTCTTCAACTATCATTGAACTTTTGTTGAAGACTCTATATGCTTTATTATAGGTGGAATATCCTAAGAAGATACCTTCGTTGGTTGTAGAATCAAATTTCCCAAGATTATCCTTGGTGTTCAAAATATAACACTTACATCCAAATACTCTAAGGTATGAAATCTTAGGTTTTCTACCATTCCAAAGCTCATAAAAAGTTTTATTGAGAATGAGTCTTTTGAAAACTCTATTTGCAATATAACATGAGGTATTAATGGCTTCGGCCCAAAAGTAATTTAGTAAGGAATACTCATTGAGCATTATTCTAGCCATTTCTACCAATGTTCTATTTTTCCTCTCTACAACACCATTTTGTTGTGGTGTTCTAAGAGTTGAAAAATAATGAAAACCTCTATTCTCCAAACAATAATTTTCAAATGACTCATTTTGAAATTCTTTTCCATGGTCACTTTTAATAGAAGATATGATGTAACCTTTTTCATTTTTAACCCTTTTTGCAAAACTTTTGAAAGCATCAAATGAATCATTCTTACGAGCTAGAAAAGATACCCAAGTCAACCTATAGTAGTCATCTATAAGGACTAGTGCATAATGCTTTCCACCTAAACTAGAACTTTTAGTATGTCCTATTAAGTCCATATGGATAAGTTGAAGTGGTATAGATGTACTTGCAACATTTTTGGCTTTGTGATAGGCATGGTGTTCCTTCCCCATTTGGCATGGACCACATGTCTTGTCTTTGGAGAAATTTAGCTTGGGAAGCCCTTCCACCAACTTTCCTTTAGATAGGCTTTAAAGAAGATCCATGCTTGCATGTCCAAGCCTTCTATGCCATAACCAAGCTTCATTGCTCAAAGACATAAGACACTTAAAAGATTGGTTAGCCAAATTGTCTAAGTCAATTGGGTAGGTATTGCCTTTCCTTGCACCTTTGAAAATAACCTCATCATCCATTAAAGTGGTGACTCGACATTCCCTATGATCAAAGGTGACTTTGTTACCTTTATCACATAATTGACTTACACTTAACAAATTATGTTGTAAGCCACTAACTAAAAGAACATTATCAATTAAAGAACATCCATTCTTACCAATGGTTCCAATGCCAATTACCTTACCCTTGGCATTGTTACCAAATTTGACATCTCCACCTTATTTTTCTTGCAATGCCATGAATAGCTTTCTATTCTTAGTCATGTGCTTGGAACATCCACTATCCATATGCCAATTGCTTGATTTGGTGGTTGCCATATTCCCCTACACAACAATAGCAAGTTAGCTTTTCTTAGGTACCAAAGCATACTTAGGTCCTTAGGGGTTAGAAGATGAAGGGTCCTCTAATTTGAGATGAGCCTTCTTAATGTAGCAATGAATATTAATATGTCTAAAGCTCATGCAATAATGGCATTGGAGTTTAGACTTAGAAGTCTTTCTCCTATGTAAAAATTTAGCATGAGTAAGAGGCCTTCTCATACCTTGGTCATGTGAATGCATGCATGAACATGTATGATGAGTAGGAGTAGAAGATTTTTTATGAGAATGACCATACTTTTTGTTGTAGATGTAAGCATGGTTAGCTCTTTGAGTCTTAGCTTTTGAGCTTGGGAGAGCCTTCCTTTTGCCCTTAGGCTTAGGAGGCTTAATGCTAGGAGCACTTTTCTTCCCAATTACCTCAATGCTAGATGTTTGAGGTTCTGAAGATCTAATAAATATGGCATGATATGATAAGGAGGCTCCATTAAAGCCTAAACCATGTCTAACTAGTGGTGGTCTTTGTGACACAATCAATGTGTCCAAGGCTTCTTTTCCTTTATGGAACTTGGAGATTGAGATTCTAAGTTCAATGACTTCTCCCTTAAGAGTGTCATTCTCCTTTCTTAATGAAGCCATTGAAGAAGATGATGTGGAATGTTTTTCTATTGAGTTTTTAAGTTCTTCATTAGAAGTCCTCAACTCATTTACAATATCACTAAGAGTCTTATATTCATCTTTTAATTTTGAACACCTTTTCTTATAAGTTTTACTTGTGACTTATACTTGTCAAACCTCATGGTTAGGGCCTCTAGAAGCTCTTCATCGATCTCATCAAATTTGAAATCAGAATGAAAATGGGAAGAAGTACTTACCTCATTTGTAAAATCTTCTTGTGCCATGAAACATATGTTGGCAACCTCTCGTTCTTCCTCTTATTCACTTGAGCTTTCATACCAAGTGCCTGAAAAACTCTTCTTCTTCTCCTTGTCCCATCTCTTTTTCATCTTTAATTTGGGACACTCATACTTGATATGGCCTTGCTTGCCACATTCATAACAAGTGACATCGTTGGATTTCTCTCTTGGACTAGGAGTTGTCTTATTAAAGCATTTTCTTTCCTTTCCTCTTTTGATCAATCCTTTTGTCCTCCTTGAGTGCATTGCTAGCTCCTCTTCTTCCTTGTCACTTTCTTCATCACTTGAGGCGATCTCTACCTCATTCTCTTTTGTTGAAGCTTTAATAGCCATGGTTTTTCTTTCTTTTTATGGTTTATATCCTTGGCCTCTTAGCTTTTTCATTTGTTCATCTTTTTGTAAGGCCAACTCATAAGTTAAGAGTTTGCCTATCAACACGCCGGTTGGAACCTTTCCAATCTCTAGATTGGACTATTGTATGTTGCAAACTCTACCACCAAATTTATCTAGAGGAAGAGTTTTAAGGATTTTTACATTTACCTCATAGATAGTGAAAGCTCTTCTAAATTTCTTCATGTTGGTGATAATGGACAAAAGCCTATTTGTCATTTTTGTGATGCTCTCATTGTCCTTCATCATGAAGAGTTCCTATTCGGTGATATACATCTTCAAACGGCTTGATTTGATTAGAGTTGTGCCTTTATGATAGTTCTCTAGAGTCTTCCAAATGGCATGTGTCATTTGACATTGTTGCACTCTTCTAATCTCTTCTCTAGAGAGTGAGCTTAGAAGAATGATCATTGCTCTCTTATTTTTGCCATTTGATCTCCGGTGTGCTTCAACTCATTCTTCCCTTAGGATTAATTCTTCATTACCATCCATAACTCTAGTGGGTGCCTTCCATTCCTTGATGACCATATCCCAATGGTCCACCACATCTATGTCAAGATAGATTTTCATCCTATACTTTCAATGAGTATAGTCAGTTCCATCAAAGTGAGGCTTGAGTTGTGAGTGGATTCCCTTTTGTGCCATGATCTTTGTTCAACCAATGAAGGTTTGATTGTGAAACAAAGCTCTGATACCACTTGTTGGCCCTAAGCACCAAGAAGGGGGGGAGGGGTTGAGTTGGTGTATAAAAATTAAAACAGGAAAGGGAGAAGAGAAACGAGTAGAAAAGAAACACAAGTTTATAGTGGTTTGGGTATAAATGACCCTACATCCACTCCCTAATTCTTAGAAATTGGGTGTTCTATTATCTTTCAAAGGTGTTTTCAAGCTTACACCAAACTTTTACACTTGTGTTTTGAAGGCTCACATAATAACCTATACACTTGTGTTTTGAGGCTTACACATCAACCTTTACACTTGTGTTTTTACAGTCTCACACAGTAACCTCTCTCAGTGTTTTGACAGGCTCACACTACAACCTATTATAATTGATGTTTATGCTCACACCCAGCAATGACTTAAAGAATAGAAAAGATTGAGTAGTAAAATTGCAAGAGTTTGGTTACAAATTTATTAATTCTTTTGCATTTACATATGTTTGATGAGCTATTTATAGCCTCTAAACCACCAAAGAGACGTTACAATAAACTTGGTACAAAATCTTCAAAATGTGCTAGATAGATTTTCGCATTAAATGCTTGACAGTATCAATTTGTGATTGCTACTACTTATTAGAGGTCGCGAAATCCAAATTTCATACGAAAAACCCTGTTTGAGTCTAATGGCTAATCCACGTGACAACTTCTCATTAGTTCACCAAGAAAATATAGTTGTTGCCTTTTCACTTGCTCTTAAAAGTAGCGGTCGTAATTGTTCTTGTACAAGCCACGACTTAGGATGCAGATTCGTTTGCTAAAAGTATTCATCTTCTTCTTTTGGATTCGCGGTCGCTACCAACAAGTTCCCATTGCGATTTGTCTTTTAACAGTTACCTTGGACACTTGTCAAGCTATGGTTGTGGACTTGATTCCCTCTTAAGTTACTTTAAAATTCGCAGTCGTGACTGAGGCATGACTCACTCCGCAAATTCGTCTGTGACATTGGCTTTCCTTTCTTTGAAATGGTCACGACAAAGAAGTGGCCCATGAATATGTCTATCCATTTTGTCAACTTGTCTTGGTCTTGTTCATGGTCGCTATTTATCAAGTTGCGATCGTGAATTATGAGGCACTAGATTGCTTTAGGGATTTTTAACTCCATCCAACTTCCAATGTAAAGACTAACTAAAAACAGCAAAACAACGCTTAATTTTGAAACATTAGAATTGATCAATCCCCTTTGTCAAGATTAAAAGATGTCCAAGACTTTGGGTTAACTACCCTAGTCCAACAAAAGGGATTGTAACTTGGCTTTATTTATAAGAGCCAAGGTAAAAGGAAGATGCACTACATGTGTGATCATCGATGATGGATCCAAGATTAATATCTACTCTCTAAAGCTGTTATACAGGTTTATAGTGTCAAAGAAATACCTAAAGGCTTCAGATGGCATTATTTAGGCATACGATGATAATAGAAGCTCAACTATTGGAATATTCAAACCTATGGTAAAGGTTGGGATTATGGAAGTAATGGTGGAATTTACGATGTTAGACATCCTTATCACTTTCTCACTTTTATTGGGAAGGCCATGGTATCATATGCTGGGAGGAATGCCTTCTATAGTGCCTCACAAAGTCAAGATTCCTTATGGAATTCACCATGTTAGACATCCTTATCACTTTCTCACTTTTATTGGGAAGGCCATGGTATCATATGCTGGGAGGAATGCCTTCCATAGTGCATCACAAAGTCAAGATTCCTTATAAGGTGATATAATGACCATCTATGTGAAAGCTAGGGAGATTGTGTCATCCTTAATTATGGTTGTCTCAATACTCATAGGTTTTTAAGTTACTAGAGTTATAGACAAATGGATTGACCCGAAGGTAATGGAAATCATTAAGAGTATTAATTTTCTACTAGGATAAGGATTAGGAAAGACTTTTAAACGTATGTTTAAGTTTTTATAGACTATGAGTCAAACTATCAGAAGAGGACTGGGTTATCGTAGAAAATGAACAAAGTCAAAAGTAAGAGATTTGCATGGGCCTCTATATGGAAGCTAAGGAGATTGTGTCAGCATTGAGTGTAGGTGTCCTACATCTAAGAAAATTTAAGGTTGCTAGAGTTACAGACAAATGAGTTGACCTGAAGTTTATATGAATCATGAATATTAGGAATTTTCTACCAAGGTAAGGATTAGGAAAAAATTCTATAAATGCGTTTGAGTTTTCAAAGATTCTGACTTAGACTATCGTAAGAGGATTGACTCATCATGAAAAATGAACTAATTCAAAAGTAAGAGATATGTATAGGCCTCGATCTGATTTCCTTGTAAAAGAAGGGAAATTTATGAGAGAAATTAAGGAAGGAGCCATTGATATAAATGAGAAGCCACTAAGTGATGATACTATGGATGACCTTGGGAAAGGATTCTTTCATATGGGAATTAAGGAGATAGGCCATCAAAATTATTAGGATTTATTAAGGGAAGATGAGAAGAAGAAGAAAAAGAAGCATAAATAGACATAGAAGAGAGTACTTAAAGATCATATCAGACTATAGTTTTTTATGGCTTAAAAACAAGTTGGCCATGGAATGATAAGTGAACATTTATTGATGAGGAACATGAACAGTAATTACTAGACCAACTGTTCTGGTTTATGGGTGAAGACCTTAAGAAGACACCATCTAGTTTGGTGATGCGAGACACACCTTTTGTTGACCCAAAACTAGGTTGTGTAAATTCACAAAAGGCACATACACTTAGCTAAGCTTAGCATATATTATGCATATGATTGTCAACTCCATTGAAGATATGGGTGATGGTGAGAAAGCACAAGATCAGACGATAGACATTGAGCAAGCTACGTCGAAAGGTGTGGCCCTCTAGAAGAGTTTCATGGGAATTAGGTTGGGGGATAACCACATGAAGCAGGACTTTAAAGGGGTTGTGAAAGCAATGGCTAATATAGAATTTGAGAAAGGAACAAGTACTAAATAGGCTAGTAACGTAAATGCAGCTTAGGCGATTAATGAGAAAAAGGTTAGGCAAGAAGAAAAGGTTGATGCCCTAGAGATTCTTGTTAATATGCCAAAAGTAGTTATCTTTCCTTATACTATTGATGTCCTTATCTCTAGTCTCTTTGAAGACGATGATGTATTTATTTCTAAGTTTAAAGTAATGAATAACGAGTTTGTCTACTTGTGTAATATGTTCCCTAATGGTAGTATTATAACTTACATAATTTCATGAGCATATTTAGTATTAATTTTATACATATAACTATATTTAATCTTGGCACATAGGAAAATCTAAAACTCTTACTTATTGCCAATGATGTCATGCCAAAAGAATGGAGGAGGTTTGAACAATTGCTTAAAAAATACTAAAGGGTTTTTTATTGGTCATATGAGGATATACTAAGGGTTGATAGAAAGATAGCTAAGCACACGATTTTGACTTACCCATACATGAGATTAGTGAAATGGAATGTAAGAAGGATGAGTCCAAAGTGGGCTTAACTAGTTAAAAAGTAAGTGGTGAAGCAGTTGAATGCAAAATTCCTCAAGATTATGGATTATCCCGAGTGGTTGGCCAAAATACTGTCAGTGTCCATGAAGGATGGGAGAATGACAATGTGTGTAAACTATAGGGGAATTAATATGGCTTTCCCTAATGATAGTGTTACAACATATGTCATGTACTCCTTCATGGATAGATTCTTCAGCTATAATTAGATCCTCATAGCAATCACTAATAAGGTCAAGACAACCTTTTTCCTAAAGTGGGGAACATATTGCTATAAGATGATGTTATTTGGCTTGAAGAACGCAAGAGCGACATATCAGTAGATGGTGACCACCTTATTTCATGACTTAATTTATAAAGAAGTGGATGTATATGCAGACGATATGATGGAATAGTTTAATACTAGGGAATGGCATTTTGAAGCCTTAGAAAAGTTCTTCAAAAGGGTCGATGAATATAACCTAAGGTTGAATCCTAAAAAGTATTCATTAGGGGTTACATTTGATAAATTATTAGGACATATGGTAAGTGAAAAGGGTATCGAAGTAGATCCAAACTAGGCAAAGGCCATTCAGGACATGCCTACACCCAAGACGAAGAAAGAAGTTCAGTGTTTCCTATGCCATCTATACTATATTAGCAAATTCATAGTTAAACTCACTCATATCTATTAGCTAATATTTCAATTGCTAAGAAAGGACCAGCCAATGAAGTGGAATAAGTAGTGCCAAAAAGCCTTTAAGAGGATCAAATCTAGCTAACCTGCTAGTATTAAAACCCCTAAAACTGGTAAGGCTGCTACTTTTGTATCTGACAGTGGAATAAAGTTCTAAAAGGTGTCAGAAAGATGAGATAAGGAATTAACACATTATGTACTACCTTAGTAGCTACTGCATTATGAGGAAAGATAAAACCAAACAGAAAAGACTTGTTTAGAATTGGCATAGGCCACGACAAAATTGAGGCACTATTCCATTCATACTCTGTGGAGGTGGTTTCAAAGCTCAATCTGGTCAAGTACTTATATGAGGCTCCTTCCCTAATTAGAAAACTAGCAAAATCATTAATATTGCTAACAAAATTTAATGTCAAGTATGTGAAAAAGAAAGTGATTAAGGGTTTGATAACTATAAAGTATTTGGCATAACAATCTCTCGATGAAGGAGAACCTAAGCTTCTCTAATTTTTAGATGAAGGGTTAGGAGCAATTGAACATCAAGGTTAGAGAATGTACTTTAATGGAGAAATGAATAAGAAATGAGCTAGCGTAAGGGCAATCTTATATCACCATGAGGGTATCTTTTTCTTATAGACAAGAATCTTAATTTCATAATAACTAATAACATGGCTGAATATGAAGCCTAACTATTTGGGCTGAGGGTAAAGATAGTTAAAGTGTTTGGGGATTCATAGTTAGTCATCTTCTAGGCAATTGATGAGTAGGATATGAAGGAGGTGCACCTAAACATTTATTTGGAACATCCAAGGAGGTTGATATAGAAATTTGAAGAGTCATATTTCACCATCTCTTATGATAGGAAAATATGATAGTTGATGCTCTAGTTATTCTAGTTTCTGTTTGGGCTAGGCCAAAAAAGATGTTAATGAAATAATTACTCATACTAAAATCTATTGTACCTTATCATGTAACATCCCTAGTCACATTCATTAGCATTATCACATGAGCATATGCATTAGATAAATAATCATTTAGAAGTACCATTGCATTTGGGGACATTGGAACATATATGTAGTGTTTGTATAGTGGTATGGCAAATTGTTTTATGTTGTGTGCA
>CATIWR010095817.1:0-18201 GCA_949677035.1 Omphalea diandra | reverse complement strand
ACACTTGAGTAAGGTTTTGTGTTAGCCTAGAAAACACTTTATTGTAAGGTTGTGTGTTAGCCATTAAAACACAAGTTGTAGTAAGTTAGGTGTGAGCTTGAAAACACCATTGAATTAGTAAAATACCCAATTGAGTGATTGAGGAGTGGACGTAAGGATTGTTTTGCCGAACCACTGTAAAATCTTTGTGTCCTTACTATTCTTTCTTCTTCTCTTCATCTTTATTTTAAATTTTTATACACCAATTCAACCCCCCTTCTTGGTGCCTTGGGACAACACAATGTGTGATGGACAAGCTTAATTGCCATGCTAAAGTGGATATACACCCAACTTATGCACAAGCTATAGTTAAACATAACATTTATTGATGTATGCATGTTTGTGTATGTTGGTGTGTGCATGTGCTAACCACCTTAACTCTTTATTTAGTTTAGAAGGAGATTCAATAGAAGGATTAAAAGCTTTGAAAGGTTTAGTCTCAACTTGTAGACTTGCATGGCCAACTTAGAGTTGCCCACGATTGAGGATCTAAAAGAGAGGTTCATCCAAGGAGGTAGAAGATTAGATTGTTGTTGAATCCTTCACTGCTTTATATTTTTATATTTTTGTTTGGACTGTAGTATCTGATAAGAACATTGATACAGTTATGAAATTTATAGAATAATAGTTAGGCATGATTTGGCCTCTTATTTTGGTATTTTGAATGTTTAGTGAGTTTTAAGCCTTGGTGCCCAATTTTATCATTTATACACTTGATTTTTCGATCTATTAGATGTGATTTTCCCATTTTGTTATTTATTTAAGTTGATGTGACAACCACTCTTAATTCTCATATTTGTATGTTTAAAATAGGTCTAAACTGAATCATACACCAAAATATAAGTATAAGCCTTTAAAATTTTTCCTCAATATGTCACATGTACAAATGACTTGGCAAGTCTGTATAGACAACTTTATTGTTAACAGTTGTCGAGCACTATTAATCTCCTCTCTCCTTTTTAAACCTTTTTATCTCAATTTCTATATCCCTCTTTGTTGCTTTTTTGCTTTTTTTTTTTTTATCATAACTATAATATTTTTAAAGTCTCTCCCTGCCCTCAATTGGTCATATCTTTCCTAGCAAGTTTTAAGGCCTTTCACTACCTTTTGTCTATCAAACTCAACACTGATTTTCTTTGAGTAGCTTATGATTATTGGGATCCATATATCCATTCCTTTCATTTTGGAGAAATAAAGATTTATTTCCTTCTTAAGGAATTTGGTGCCATTTTAAACTACCACATCATTGGCACTAACAAGATCGCATTGCATGCCTAGATTACTTATATGTTTATAAAAGGATAAAGTTGCTTAATTTTCTATATGATGAGGTACCTCTGTATACCTTAGGGGAGAAGAAACATTGTTATCTCTTTTGTTAGCCTTATACTCCTAAAGGACTGATGCAAGGGATGCTTAAGCCTACAGCTTAAAGAGGAGATTGAACTAGGTAAAATCATACTTCTTATAATCCTTGGTGAGATTATTATAGGATTAGATAAGGTTGCCTCGGGTATTAACAAGTCTTTCTCAAGAAGCCCATTGGTTTTTTAGGTGTGCCTTCCTTGTAACCCTTTTGCTACTATGTTTCCTTATTATTATTATTTATTTGTTTTTCACCCTAACTTTTTCTAGACTATCTTTGTGGATTTCCAATCTAATGAGTTGCTCATTCTTGCTTAGACTGTCCTTTTGGGTTTTACCTGACGAGCCTTTATGTTTTATGTTTTCTTTCCTTATTTATTTTTCTTTCTTTCTTTTTAAGATTTGAATGCAAGAGAGTTAGACTTGCTTAAAGATCCCTTTGTGAACACGAGATGGTATTCCCATAGTACCATTCCAAATGTTGCCTTCGTGATTTGCTTCTTTTAGGGCTAAGTGGACTGAATGGTTAGCCCATATATCTTATTCTAACATTCGTTAGACTTGTCCATAATGGATGCTGACTAGAGTTACCTTGAGGACTTATAGAGGGTATGTGGTTATCTTACTTTAACATTAACACCTTTTACAATCCTGTCAATGCTCGATGATAGTTTAAAGCTGCATAAGACATGGTAGGTTTTCTTTTTTATTTAATAGAGGGTCCACTCACTCAACATTTATTGAATAATGTGGAGGTCACATGGGTCAATTTCTACATCTATTATGTCTTCATTATTAGAATTTCAGCTCTAATGATGCTAGTCTCAAGGCTTGGTTATGTGATAATTAGAGGCTTAAGACTTTAAAATCTCAAAAACATTCAAAATAATAATGCACACATTAAGGAAAAGAAATTCTTAAATTTCATTTAGCTTAAAGAAATATTTGATGAAGATTTCTTATATTATGAAAATGAATTTCCTTTTAGCATTATAATTGTCACCAATCATCACATTTTGCATATTACATATTAATTTTATGCATGCTTCCTATTTTAAATAGTGGCACATTAGAGCATCCTATTATCTTGGCTAACGTCTTCTTATGCTGGCTCTTTGCTCTTTATCCCTCATCTCTAGTGGTTGCTTCGTCGTTATTCTCTTTTGCAGTTAAACTCCCTTAGTGACCTGTCATTACTTCTCCCTATGGGTTGTTTACACTTTCTCACCTTTTACTTCATTCTTTTTTTTTCTTTTTTTCTTCTTCTTCATGTCCTAACATTTGATTAAGCCACCCTTTTAGTTTTTTAACTTATTATTTTTCCACTCACTTCACATGAAATAACCCTTCAATTGATCCAAGTTTATTGGTTCAAACAACTCGTTCCCATCAATATCTGACAGTCTTACACCAACACCTAAATATATCTATTTAACCATATAGGGACTTTCTTAATTTGACTTAAACTTTTTCCTAAGATCCTGAGCTTGATGCCATATTGCCTTCAACACTAAGTCACCGATTCTTATTATGCTTATTGTATTGAAGGTACATGCCATCCTCCTTTGATAAAGTTGCATGTAATACGAGGCCTTCAACATCTTCTCATATAATAGAACTAGCTAGTCATATCTACTTCTAACTTCCTTATACTCAAAGATCTTTGTCTCAATCAACACCTAAAGGGACTTCATTTCCATTTATATCGATTATACTGTGTCTATCCTATACACTAGGGAGTAGGTTTACATCCCTATCAATGTTCTAATAGTAGTACAATATCCCCATAATGCAAAAGGTAGTTTTTCTGACTAATCTTTATAGGTTTCCACTATTTTAGCCAGAATGCTCTTGATGTTCTTATGAGCTGCCTTAATTGCACCGTTTACTTACAGTTTATAGGGTGCAGACTTATGATGTGTCATATTGTATTTTACCAAAACTATTCTAACCTTAGCCTAAATGTGTACATTGTTATCTATCATAACATGATGTGGCACAATATATTGACAAATGAAGTTTTTTCTATAAACTTAGCCATTTACTTTGCCCTAACTTCCTATAGGGCTCAACTTCTACCTACTTGCAAAAGTAATTAACTATTACTATAATGTACTAATGTCCTTTGACAGATGCTAGTTTTACCTCTCTGATGATGTCAATTCCCAAACAATGAAGTGCCAAAGTGATGTCATGTTCTATAACTCTACTGGTAGCAAGTGACTAAGGCTTTCATGAACCTGATATTTATGGCAACCCTTACTAGTTCTAATACAATTCTACTTTATAGTAGTCTAATAGTACCATATTCTTAAGATTTTTCTTGCTATAAGTGTTCATATACACCTTTTCCATCATTCTATTAGCTTATTCTTTCATCAGACACCTTAAATGAACCTCATTAGGCATTCATTTATACACCATACTGCTATAAATTATGAATTGTATTTCCAACCTTCTAATCACATCCTTGTCTTTCTTGCTTCCCCCTCAAGGTACATGTCACCCTCTAAATACTTTGCATGTCATAGATCCATGGCTGTTTATCCACTAACATTTGCATTACCCTTTCACTTACATAGCATGGTATTAGATTTAAGTAACAGTAGGGGCTTCATTGGCATTCTTTTTAGCTTGTCCCAAATAGCAACTAAAGTACTCAGGGTATATACCAACATATTCTCTTACTATGTGAGGTGATGAAATATAATCATGTAGAAGTTCTACATTTAGGTATTCCAAGTATGGCATCAATCATTCTTTCTTTATCTCCCATTCATCAGTTACTTGAGAAATTACATATAGAAAGTCTCTAAACACTTAGTTTGTCCTTACTCCTATTTGAACTAGTGACTCTAACTTAAAAGCACATGCTTTATATTCTGCCATATTGTTGGTCAACCTAAAGTCTAGTTTTTTAGCCATAGGCAACAATTCTCATATGTGTAAAGTTAGGATCACTCCTACTCTTGCTCCCTTCTTGTTGTTATGCCAAGTATTCTACCACTGCCTTTCCATTAATTGCTTCTTGGTCACATACTTAATAACAAACTCAATAAGGAGTATCCATAATTTTGTCAACTTTCGAGTTAAGGAAAAGGCTTCACATAGATATTTAACTAGAACCAATTTCCAGACTACCTTCACTAAGTATGATTGGAAATAGTGTCTTAGCTTTCTAGTAGTTTAAACCATTACTAAACATATCTTTTTAGTATGATTGTACTTCTTTTTGTAAGGGAGCAATTTCTTACTAAGGTAGTAAACCTTATGCTCATTTCCTTCGTCGTCCTCCTATGCCAACAATGCCCCATAGACTTTTATTCCATTAGTAAGTATAAAATTGATCAGAAAAATACTCTTTTTTTTTTCCATTTGAAGGCTTTTTGGCACTGCTCAACTAGAACATTAATATAAGGCAATAGAAAGTCATCTTTTAGGCATGTTTTATTCAAGTCTCGATAGTCGATGCACATCCTAACTTGTCCATCTTTCTTGGGTAATAACATTATGTTAGCTAGCCATTTAGGGTAGTCTACCACCTCCAAAAACTTGGGCTTTAATTGCTTAGCCACCTCTTTTTTCACCAATTATGTCCATTTTGGATGCATTCATTTAAGCATTTATTTTACTAGCCTCATATGTCAATAAGTAGGAATTGATTGCTTAAACATCTATCAATTAACCCATGGCATGTCTTCATGAGTCCAAGTGAAAACTCTTCAGTACTTTCTTATAGCTGCTTAAATTTCCTATGCTCTTTTGGTGTGATGTTGCTAGTGATGACTAAGATTTTAATGTTTTCCTATGTGCTACGATTAAATGCAGTGATATGAATAGAATTGATATTAAATATATTTATGAAATGATGCATGTTATGCACAATACCATAAGTAAAGATGTGACACAAGTAAGCAAACTCATCATTTTTTGCCTTCAACATGGAAATGAATACATGATCATCCTCAAACAAGTTGGAGACAAGAACTTCAGTAACATTGGGAATAGGGGATTTTTCTAAGGGTACATTTGGTGTCTTTTCATTAGTAGGTTGCTTTTGGTTCTTCTCTTTCTCTTCAAACTCTTTATTAATAAGCATAAGGAGAGATTTCGAGTTGTCACTTAGCTATTTAGTATATATCATATTCACTTCTTTAGTACTAGTCATGGCTTTCGCAGCCTTCTCAAATTCATACTCCATTTTATCTATGCCAAGTTCAATCTTCAAAAAGGGCTCCCATAGGTCCATCCCATCTAACTCAGCTTCTTTAGTCTCTAATGACTATCCTCTTATCCCCTCATCCTATAACATCGATGAAGTTGATAATCATATCCTCAATATCTGCCAAATTGATCCCTAAGTATTTTCCTTCACTAATGCTACCTAGCTCATTTGGTCCCCACTCTAGACCTTTGTAAGGTTGTAGCCCAACCAGTTCAATTAGTTCATTCCTAATTAGATCATTTACCTCCCATACTTGCTAGTCTTGTAGTTGTTACTGATACAATTTGTCCCACTCTTCCTTAAAGATTTCCTTCTTCTTTTGCCATGGCCAATTATTATGTGGGCCATAAAAGACTAAAAAAGGGTCTTCTTCTTCATGGTGCTCTTCATTTTTGATGAACATGACCTCTTTTCCTTTTTTTTTTTTTTTGCCTTTTTGACCCTTTTCTTCGAATGACTCTTGATAATTCTGGTATTTGAATTCTGCCTCACTGACTTGTATATTAGTAATGCATTCTCCAACTCATTAAGTGATTCTATTTCTGACTAGCTCTTTATTTCTTATTCAACTGCTTCTATTTATCTCATTAAAAAAAGTTTGATAAAGGCCTTAGAGATCTCTAACCATGACCCTTCCACAACCTCTATAATAGCCCAATCTGGCCTTGGTAGTTTGAGTGAGGATGTTTGAAAGCTTTAACACACTATGGAATTTCTATCAAGCCTTTGTCTAGGAAGAAAGTTCATTTTCACATGTTATTTGCCACCTTAAAGTCTACCCAAAATTGTCAATGAACCTAACTACTTGAAAACCTTTAAGATACGGAGCTATAATGCATAGTATAAACACTACACCATTTCTACTCAAATGGTGACACTTCACCCTTATATGAAATCTTCACCTTCTAATGCATTGTAAAGGATAATTCTCCTAAATGATGATATCATGGTCTCTCTAATAGCAGCAAAAACATCACCAAAATGTCTAGTATAGTAAGATCCATTAGAGCTTCTACAACCCCTATCTTTACCACAGTTTTGAAGATCCCGATGGCTAGTCTTTTGATATCATTATAAGCCTAAATGTTCTCAAATGCTTCTAAGTCTACCATATACATCCCCAATTTTGATAATAGCTTTAAGGGGGCATATATTGATTGCTAACCATCATATACTATAACATAAGGCGTGCGCCTTCCTTTTACTTCAAACCTGAAGAACAATACCATATTGTGATTTGGTCCCTTGAGAGGAAGGTCTTCATTGAAGAATGCTATTTTTCACTTGCTTGGATTTGTCACTAAAGTTATTACCTTTATAGGAGATGCTTCTTTAGAAATGACCAAACTGGAAAGCGTTTCTACCATGGCTTTCTTGTGCTCTTTTGACATGATTAATAATTCCTATACACTAATATAAGTAGTGGTCTTCTTTTTTTGTGTCAAGACTAGATTCTCTACTTCCTTCTATTTTACTAAAGGTCATTTTACTTCGTTCTCCACCTTAGGTTTTTTCCTCGCTTCCCTATTGGATAATACTTCCCACTTCTTGTGACATGGCTAACTTGCTTTTCTTCCTTCTCTTCATTACTTTGTTCCCAGACACTAATCTTCTTCTTTTTAAGCTCTTTTATCTTTTCATCTAAACTTTTCCATGAGTTAATGATAAACTCAATTTATTCATAGAATTTTATTAGCTTTTGAGTTTACTTTATTATTTTTTCTATGTTTAATTTGAGTTGTCTTAATTTTACTTAATGTTATTCCTCATATTTAAATGTTTTATGTTGATTTTGAGGTGTTTGGAGTCATTTAGATTCATTTGGAGCATATTTGGACTAAGCTAGCATAAGGACAAAACTATAAGGACTAAATTATAATTTAACAGTAAAGGCTTAATGCTTTTGTCATAGCACCACTTTTGAGTCACAAGCTGTGAATTTTATGCTGAAACACTTTTGGGAGTGCAACTTTTGGTTGCAGGCTGCAACTATGGTGACCCCCCAGTTTGATTTTTTAGCCAAAATCTGCTTTTTCAGGGCCCTATATAAAGGAAACTTATGGTTTTTAATGGGGAACATACCTAGAACAAACTTTAAAGAATTTTGGCTAACTTTTGAGAAAGAAAATGAGAGGAAAGCAATATCTAAACTTCTTTTTAAGGAGAAGAACACTAGGATTTAAATTTAAATTGTGAAGCATTTAAGAATCGAGTGATGTGAATTCTTTCTCATCTTTCTTGTTCTTAATATAAGTTTTATGGATTGTTTTCATACCTCTTATGTATTTTAATTTCCAATATATTGGGAGGCTAAATTCCTTTCTTAGGATTGAGTTTGAACTTCCAATGGTGTGATTTATGATTTGACTATATTTTTATGAATGAGTGGGACTTGAAGTGTTTTAATGGTTATGTGGTTAATGATTATGAATACTTAGCCTTTATTTGTATGATTTTATGTAACATCCTCAACCTAATTCATATGCATTTTACTTATGTTATATTTGAATATATGCATCACATGGCATAAGCATGACAATAATGCTTACATTATTGCATTTGAGGCATTTGAATATAAATATGATGTTTGTATAATGGCATAACAAATTGTCATATGTTGTGTGAGTGTTATAATGTTTTAAATAATGGTCTTTTGGAACTTATTAAAAGTATAAGGAGCATATGAGGTTTAGTAGATGGATAAAGGTGATGAAGGAGTGAAGAAAGGGGATTAAAAGAGGAAAATTGAGCTTTCAACCAATAAGAACAAGCCATCATGATTTTGTCTTATTAAGGCGGATATACAAATGGAATTTTTCTTCCTTTATGAGTAGATTAGAAAGGCAAAAACATGTGGAGGTGCAACAAAAGAAATAGAGCTAGGAAAGAAAGAAAGAAAGGAGAAGAAGGAGAGGAAGAAAAACTAAGTTAACTAGAAAGAATCTTGATGTTTTCTAGTTTCGGTGAAAGGTATGTGATTTCATATTTGTTCTTCCATGAAATTTCTCCCACATGGCATGCTAATATGAGCAAATATAGGGAGTTATAAAATAATCGTAGTTAGGCTTCATATGGATAAGTTATTGATAGTGAATATGAGCTGAATTCCTTTAATTCCATTTTCAAGGCAGATTATTGTACATAAGATTTAATAACCATAGAAGATGAATTAGGAAAGTTTAAAGCATGAAAGTTGTAGGTTTATTCCTCATTTAAATTTTTATAAAATAGTTTTTTCTAAATAAGTTGTGACTGAAGAGATATGGCCCCTTGATTGTGACTAAATAAGTTAGTAGGGCTAGAATGGAAATTAGGTGAAGTGAAAAATATTAAAATTGTAGAATTATATCTTATATAAATTCTTGCAAAGTAGTTTTTCTTGATCTTTTGTGTGCTAAGAGATATGACTCTTTAATTGGGGTTGATCCTAAACCTTCTCATGCTTAAAAAATTTGAGATTGATTATTTGCTTTGAGGACCTTAGAAACTGAATTGGAGCATGTGTGAATCATGAAAAAATATTCATTTATATCTTAACTAATTAGATATAAATAAGTTTTTCAATTAGACTTCTATGTTTTGAGATATGGCTAAGTTTACAAGATTCTTTAGTGTATAATTACACCTAAAATAGGGCTAATTTATAAAATTGACCATAAATTATGTAGTATATATTTTGGACTGAAATCTTGGATATGTTGTTATACCCATATATGTCTAGTTTAACTTACAAAAATAATAAGGTCATTGGATTTATGAGGCAAAAGTAATTATAGAAACAACCTACCAAAGTCATGATAGTTTACTAGAGCATATATGGATAACAAGATGAAAATCTTACACTATTATTATGGATTGATTTGGTGTATTGAAATAGATCCTCGAAGCATTAAAAATAATATTAGAAATAAGCTAGGACCATCCATTACTTAATAACTTGACAAAGGAGGTAAGTAAATAGCTAACGGTACTAAACATGTGATTGGTCATTTAATGAGATGATATTGATTATTAATACATTGATGAAATTATACTTTTGAATTATTTATTTTCATGAGATGTTGATGAATTATGACTTGAGAATGAAAGTATATTGTGATATGATTTGCCAAGGTTTATGGATATTGTTATTAGTCATTATATTGCTAGAATTTTGTTGGATTTATAATTGATTTGTTAAAAGGCTAATACTTATTGATCAAGCAACAATATAATATAGCTTGTTTGATAACAACATTTGATAATCTATGTGGTAATGATATCTATAGCGTGTGTGACAATGATATCTATAGCCTGCGTGGCAATAATTTATGATAGCCTATTTGGCAATAGTATTTGATAGCCTATGTGACGATGATATCTATAACCTATATGACAATTTGATAGCTTGTGTGATAATGATCTATATAGACTATGTATCAACAATATATGATAGCCTATGTGGCAATAACATTTGATAGCCTATATGACAATGATAACTATAACTTGTGTGGCAGCAACATTTGATAGCTTATGTGGCAACAAAATATAATAATATGTGTGGTAATAACATTTGATAGTCTGTGTGCATTAAAGAGTAAAACTCTTTATTTTAGGTATGGATGTGATGATCAATTATTTATATTTAAATGCTTGTTATGTTATTTATGATTGAAGTATCATTATGTGTTTACTTACTAAGTATGCAAGCTCACTCCTTTGCATTAAATTTTATTTTAGGAAGAGTAGACTAAAGATTGCATCCAATTTGCATTTTGAAGTTGCTGTCTAGCAGTCTGATAGATGTTAGGCCAATATGCAATTTATTAGTATTTTAGTTTGTTTATCCATGTATATTTTAATGTAAATAGTTATGATATTGTGATACAAGATAAATAGTGTTCAAAATAATCGAAGGAAGGTCTTTTAATGTCAATGAATGACATGAGAGAATTTTAATGATGTGCCACTTTAGTATTCCATGTTTTATGAATGAGTTAATGCACATATTTTAAGAATGATTAGTAAATAGCAGGTCACATTTTAGATGTTGAATGAAGTAATGAGAGTTGAAGTTCAACATTGGATCATTAACCATTAAACTTAGTTTGTTGTAATATAGAGATAGATGCATGGCTAAGGGGATTCAAGGTTAATCACAAAGCATGATATGCTAATGTGTAAACTTGCCATGAGAATAGGTCTTGTTTCATGTTAGCATCATCTTATTCACTTTGAGAAAAGGTTTAAGAATCTTTAGGATAGCCTTTTTTAACATCATCCATACATGAAATACTTATGGAGTCCATTGATTGATCTACATCCATTATAAAGGATAACTTGATCCTTAGTGCTTATTATCATTATTATTTTAGTTTACTTGCTATTTTCAATTCTTTACTTTTTAGATTAGTTTTTTATTAATATCATAGCAAACTCTAGATAATTATAGTAGTTAGACCGATACTATTTGATATCATAGTCTTTGTGGATTTGGTAACCCTTCACTACATTATGACTTGCACATGCACTTGCATGGATATAACATATCAAGTTTTTGGCATCGTTGCTGGGGATTAGTGCATTTGTTAATTTTATTTAGGAATAACAAATTATTACTCTAGAGATTTTTTTTCATCTTATTTACATATTTCTTTTATCTCTTTACTTTCAGGTGTATTTGGTTTATGTGAAAGACTCTTAGCCATGAACTCCTTCCATATGATTTAGAGATAAAAAGAACATTTAGAGCTTCATCATGTGAATAGAAACACAAAAAATATAGAGATGGATGATGAGAATAACAAAACTATAGAACTCTATATTATTTTTTTATGCCAAACATGACCAATCAAGCAAGCATTGCTAGACTGATTGTTATAGCGAACAATTTTGAGATCAAACTTGTCATAATTCAGATGGTATCTAGTGTATAATTTAGAGATCTTGAAAGAGAGGATCCCTACACCCATTTCTCAAGCTTTTTGGAGATCTATACAACATTTGAGATAAATGGTGTTTCAGATGATGTGATAAAGATTCTCACAACTGGATAGGGTTAAGCTTTGGCTAAATAGTTTGGCATTCTACTCCATTGCAACATGGGATTAGTTATCTCAAGCTATCTTGAACAAATACTTCCCACCTCAGAAGGCAGAAAAGTTTTGCAATGAGATGACCGCCTTCTATAAAAAAATGATGGCGAATCATAATGTGAAGCATAGGAATGATACAAGGACTTGTAGCGCTAATGTCTAAACTATAAGCTTTACAGATTGGTTTATTCCTCAAACATTCTACAATGGTTTAAGAAATTCTATGAATATTAGTATCGATGTAGCAATTAATGATAGATGGATGGAGATAATTACAGATAAAGCTTATAAATTGTTTGACCATATGGCTTTTAATGGTTTCTAGTAGAAGGATCAATGAGGTTCTAGATGGTCACATATTATCTAAAGCTTGATGTGATAAACATGCTTAATGCAAAGATAATTGCTCTTAATAAGGCAATAACAACAGTTTCTATTAATGCTGTAAACTCTCTTATGATGAAGTGTGACTATTATGGAAGACATCCTATTGCAAATTATCAAGGTAATTCTTGTTTTGTAGACACTACTCCAAATTAGGTGAATTATGTCAATAATTTTAGTCAGAAGTAGTAATAATAAAGAAATCCCTACTCCAACACTTACAACTTAGGATAAAGGAATTGCCCTAATCTTAGTTAAGGAGGGCAATTTAACAGTTCTAACATGCATCAGCAACATAATTCTAGAGCACCTATAGGGTTTCAATAGGAAGTCTAACCATTGAATCATTAAGGACTGCCACAAAAGTCTAACTTGGAGCTTATGATAGAGAACTTTATGGCATAACAGTTGAAGACAAATGATGCAAATAAGGAGATAATGAGACAATTCTCTATTAAGGTTAATCAATTGGCCACCTGTAATAAAATGTTAGAGAACTAGATTGCTTATTGTGCTACTTCTATGAGTGAGAAAGCTTTGGGAAAACTTATAAGCTAGATAGAGCCTAATCCTAAAGAGCATATCAAGGCTATCACTTTATGAAATGGTATGCAACTTCAATCACTAAAGGAAAGTAACACGAGTAAAGATGAAAAAGATGGTTCTGTTGAGTATGATGAGGGTAATGATGTGGAAGAGTCAACACTAAAAGAAAAGCAAGTGGAGGATCCTAACTCGAGTTATAAAGGAGTCAAGGAAGATATTAGTAAGCCATATGTACGTCCTAAACTGTATGTGCCTCCTTTGCCTTTTCCTTTTCCTTAAATATTCAAGAAAGCAAATTTGGATAAACAATTAGTAGATTTGTAAAGGTCTTTCAGCAACTACATATCAACATCCTATTCTTTGAATCTCTAAAATAAATGCCTTCCTATACTAAGTTTCTTAAAGAGATTCTTTCAGATAAAAGGAAGCTTGGAGAGTCCATAAGTATCCTTCTAAACAAATTGCCACCTAAGCTCAAGCATCAAGTTGTTTCTCAATCCCATGTTTAATTGGTGATGCTAATTTTTACAAGGCATTATGTGATTTAAGTGCAAATATGAGTTTGATGCCTTTGTCAATTTGTGAAAAGTTGAAATTGGGAGATTTAAAACCCACCACCATAGCCTTATAACTTATAGAAAAGTAAAAAAGATATCTAGTATGGATTTTAGAGGATGTATCTATCAAAATTGGCAAGTTATATGCGTCAATTAATTTTGTTATGCTAGACATAGAGAAAATATGCAAATCCCTATCATCTTAGGGATACCATTTCTTGCCAGAGCTGGTGCTTTGATTGATGTAAAAAATGGCAAGATTACATTCCAAATTGGTGATGAATTAGTAGAGTTCAGTATCCTTCAAATGATAAAACAACTTGTTGTGAATGAAAGCTATTTTCGGGTTAATATAGTTGATGGCTTTGTTGAGAAAGAGTTATTGAAGCAAAATTCTAAAGATCCTCTTGAGACATTCATAATGCATAATAATGATTCCACTCATAAAAAAGAGAAAGAGGTAAGACCTGTGCACCTTTTTATGGCAATACCATTTTTGCCATCTACAAAGAGTGTAAGGTATGAGCCACTTCAAACTAAAGTTCCTAAGGAATCATTCTCTGTTAATGAAGTTTCAAAAGTAGAGCTCAAACCACTACTAAAGAAATTGAGGTATGCATTCTTAGGCCCTAACACTACTTGCCCTATCATTTGCAATCATATATTAAATGATGAACAGGTAAATAAATTACTTAGGTTGCTTAAAGAACATAAAAGAATTATTAGCTATAATATTCCTGACTTGAAAGGCATAAAACCCTCTATGTGCATGCTTCGAATATTAATGAAGGAGGGTTGTAAAATAGTCAATTAGTCAATGAAGGGTTAATCCTAACATGAAAGAGGTTGTTAGAGCTAAAGTCATCAAATTCCCGATGCTAGGATCTTCTACCCTATCTCTAATGGTGAGTGGGTGAGCCCCATTCAAGTAGTGCCAAAGAAGAGCGAGATGATAATAGTAAAGAATGAAAATAATGAATTGATACCCACTAGGATGGTAACAAGTTGGCTAATATGCATTAACTATAAGAAACTTAATAATGCCACCCATAAGGACCATTACCCTTTGCCTTTTATTGACTAGGTTTTCAAAAGGTTAGCCAAATATTCTTTTTTCTATTATTTTGATGGTTACTTTGAATTTTACCAAATTCCAATTCACCCTAAAGACTAAGAAAAGACCATTTTCATATGTCCTTATGGTACTTTTGCATTTAGGGGGATGCCTTTTGGCCTTTGTAATGGCCCTGCTACATTTCCAAGATGTATTACATCCATTTTTGTTGAGGAAATAATGTATTTTTTCATGCATGATTTTTCTGTTTATGGCACTACCTTTGATCATTGTTTGAATAATTTAGCTAAAGTTTTATAGTGTTGTGAGGTAGCCAATCAAGTGCTTAATTAGGAAAATGTCATTTTATGGTTAATAAAGGTATTGTACTTGCTCATTTGGTTTATAACTGTGGCATTGAAATTAAAAGGGCAAAAGTTGAAGTCATTAAGCAACTACCACCACCAATATCTATTATAGGAGTATGGAGTTTTCTTGGTCATGTCGGGTTTTATCAGCTATTTATTAAAGATTTCTTTAAAATAAGCCTTCGTGTGATTTGCTTGCTAAAGATGTTTTTAATTTTTATTAATCTTGTCTTAATGCTTTTCTTAGGATTAAGATGTATTGATTTCGACACCTATCATGCAATCACTAATTGGAGCTTGCCTTTTGAGATCATATGTGATGCATACGACTTTGCTGTTGGTACAATTTTGGGATAAAGAAAAGATAGGAAATTTTATGCCATCTACTATGGTATCAAGATCCTTGATGAAGAACAACTAATTATACCACCATTGAAAATGAGTTGTTAGCCATAGTATTCACAATTAACAAGTTTTAAGCCTATCTAGTTGGTGTCAAGGTCATTGTCTAAACCGATCATGCTACCCTAAAATATCTTCTTTCCAAGAAGTATGCAAAGCCTTGACTTATTTGATGGATCCACTTGTTATAAGAATTTGATATGAAGATTAGAGACAAAAAGGGTATTGGAAATTTGGTAGTATATCATCTCTTTAAGCTTGAGAGAAACATAGAGAATAAGCAATTTGACAATTTTCCAATCGATGATTCTTTTCCAGATGATCACTTGATGGTCATTTCTCAATCACACATTCCATGGTAAGCCAAGATTGCCAATTACTTAATATGTAATGTCTTACCTTCTAGCTTGAGCTATCAATAAAAGAAAATGTTCTTATACGACATCAAAAATTACTATTGAGAAGAACCTTTTTTGTATATAAGATGTAATGATAGCTTAGAGAGGAGAGGAGATGCTTAGCCTAAGATGAAGTGCACAATATTTTGAGGCATTGCCATACCATAAAAGTGGGGGGAAGATTACTTTAGCTCTTCCAAGATAGTTGCAAAAGTACTCCAGTGTTGTTTCTATTGCCCAAAACTTTGTACTCAGTTGTGATATATGTTAGCAGATAAGCAACATATCAAGGAGGAATGAAATATCACAACTTGAGATTCTAAAAATTGAGCTTTTTGATGTGTGTGGGGGGGGGGATAGAGATTATGAGTCCTTTTCCACCTTCCTATATGAATAGTAACATACTTGTTGTAGTTGATTATGTTAGCAAATGGGTGAAAGTGGAGGCATATCCTACTAATGATGATAAGGTGGTGATGAAGTTCATGAAGAAATACATTTTCATAAAATATGACACTCCAAGTAATGGTCGTTTGCACTTTTATAACCACCAATTTAATAGCCTTTTGCATAAATATGGTGTAAATCACTAGGTTGCAACCCTTTATCACCTCAAACATATGGCAAGTTGAGGTTAGTAACAAGTGACCTAAGTTATGGAGAAAAATATTAATCATTGAAGAAAGGATTGGTTATCCAAGCTTGATGATGCACTTTGGGCATGTCGAGTAGCCTATAAAACTCCCTTGGGCTTGTCACCATTTAAGTTGGCATTTAGTAAATTATGTCATCTTCCAATTTAATTAGAGCACAAAGCATAATGGGCAAGTGAGGCCTTGGATTTTGATTTAAAACAAGCTAGATTAAAGAGAATCCTATAACTTAATGAATTATAATAGCTAAGGTTGAATGCATATGACAATGCCAAGCTATACAATGAGAAATCTAAAAGATAACATCATAAGAATTTGGTGTGAAGTTAGTTCAAATAGGGACAATTTTAACTCTCATTTAAAATTATTTTTAGAAAAATTGAAAATCAAGGTGGCCAGGCCCTTTTCGAGTTGTCAAGATTCTTCCCTATGGATCGATAGAGATAGAAAATTTTTAAAAAAGGGTATATTTAAAGTTAATGGCCATTGACTTAAGACTTACATCATTAGAGATTCCATTAATATGGGAGCATCCATTCCCATTTCATCAGCTTAATAAAATGGAGGAGCAGGGTCAAGCTAACAACCATAAATTAATGCTTTTGGGGGGTAACACAAGTTCTTTCTTTCATTTAGCTTTTTTTTAGTTTTCATTTCTTTTAGTGTTTTCTTTATATTTCAATTTAAATTTTGCATTTAATCTTTATTTTTACTTTCTTATGTAGTGGTTAAGAAAGGAAGAGTGAGCCTAAAGTAGACCCCATCAATTCCTTAAAGGATTAAAGTTATATTTTTAACATCTAATTACCTTTCACCATTCAAGAAAGGGGAGTAATCCTTTCATCTTTTAACCTTTCATTTCACCTTTCTATGTCATTGAAGACAATGTCATAAATAAGCATGTAGGGTTATATTGGTGTTAGGATTAACATGTTCTAAAATTTGACAAATTTTTTTTGTGTTGCTTATGAGGAATTATGCTTAGACATGTGTACAAGGCTAAATAGACCAAAATTTTTTTGTGATTTTTGTAAAGACATATGGCTTTGCTTGTCTTTGTTTACTAGTCATTATGAGTAACTACAAAAAATAATGTCATTCTTTAGTTGTATATAAGATAAATGGATTTTGAGTTAGTTGCTAAGTTGTAAAGTGTAAGTTATGAATTTAGGATTATTTGAACTTCAATAAGATGATACTTTGCATGTATATTGAAGCAAGTAATTTAGCTAGTTATGGATAAATGTAATGACAAAAGTATCATTGAAAGAAGAATAATCATTATGCTTTGTTAATTAATATTGATGAAGTAGTTATTATGATATATGATTTAGGAGTTGTCAAAAGTTAAAAAAAAAAAAAATCTACTCCACTATTTTTAGAAGGCCTAATAATCAGGGATCTTGATAACCAATGTCAATTTTCACATAAAATGACAAACTAAAAGCATAGGTAGGCAAAACATTTCGAATGAAGTTGTATCTTGAGTAACCAGGTGCATTTATCACCAACGTTTGAATTTATGTAAAAAGGAAAATTAACTCTTTGAAAACAAAGGGAAAAAAGTGAAAGATTATGTGCTTAATGTAGAATGAATCCTAATTATCTCTTGTGCTTAAAACTTATCTTCTCATTATTAACTAGCAAAGACAATAGCAATTCAACATATTTTATAATATGATTATATCTATTGATAGTCTAGTTAGAATGATTATTCAGATATGTATGTAAGGTTTTGCCTTGTTGCCTCTAACTTTCCCTAAATGAATGAGTTTCCTCTTCAATATAGCAATTTAACTCAAGTTCACTTATTTTAATTAAGTCTTTGATTGGTATCTCTAACGCAGTGCTAAGTGCTTGCCATTGCAAGCAAAGTAAAGTCATATACTTTTGTAAAGGATGCAAAGGATTTTATCTATATGGTTCTTTGTTACTTGAGGATAAACAACACTTGAGTGTGGGGGAATTTTGTTATCCCTTGGCACTAAGAAGAGTTGAATTGGTGTATTAAAAAATTAAAAGACAAAGAAGAGGGGAAGAACAATGAGTAAAGATGAGACACCGATTTATAGTGGTTCGGATATAATTCACCCTATGTCCACTCCCCAATCTATCAATTGGGTATTTCACTATCTC
>CATIWR010095814.1:0-13925 GCA_949677035.1 Omphalea diandra | reverse complement strand
TCTATTACATGTATATATGATTGAATTGTTACATGTTACATGGGAATACAGGCCAAGTGAGAATTAAATGCTCTTAACGATTACTTGGCATATCATTTGTGAATAAGCACTTGCACATGGAACTAAAAGGGACGTTGTCACCGACTTGTCAAACACTTGCAAATTACAAGAAGATGGACCAATAGGTCCCAAATCATATGTTACATGAATTACATGAATATCCCGAGAGCAATGTTTGCCATGCTCGGTCACGACAAAAACAAAGCTATTGCATTTGCACTTTCATAGACAATTGTTATACTTGCAATGTATCTTGATGATATTTGATTATAGATTATGCCATGAGAATTTTATTATTGTTTTCATTCACTGAGTCGCGGCTCACCAAATCGCAATTATTTTTCAGATACTGAAGCATAGACTTTGGACACTTTGGTACATAAAGTATTGTATAAAGACATATGGAACACAGGTTGTCAGCTGAATTCCAGCTCTCTCTCCTTGCGTCATGTACATACATTTGATAGGAACTAGTTATGGTCAATGGTCCTAACATTAGTCAACATATAAGTACATTAAATACATATGGGATTATATATGTATGATGAATAAACCTTAATGTGTATGTATTTCTAAATGTGAAATGCCATGATTTGCAATTGAAGATGATAGTTACAGTTGGTGGTATCAAAGGGTTCAAGCACACGGGGGGCAGACGTGCAAATCTACGTGTGTATGACATCACGAGGCCAACGAACAAATCCCGGATGTTGAGTGCTCTGATAGGTACCAGCTATTGCCAGGTTGTGACGTTACAATTTATGGTGTCAAAGCTGATTTACAAATGAATACGGATGTCACAATTATTTGTATCAAAGCAACATGATTTGTAAATATGAATACGGTCGTTACATAAATCATCAATATGGTTATGAGTCTTACCCTTCATGGTCATAAAAAGATCTTTATACATTTTTAGCCTCAAATTAGCTAAAAAAACACAATAAAACTCACTAAATTCAAACATGAACATAAGGAACACAATAAGCAAACAAAAGGAACAACATCATAAGCGAGAATAAGAGTGAAAGAAAACTTCCCCAAACTTATTTGAAGCTTGAATCACTATCTCCTTAAGCTTATAAACCTATAAAAGGAAATAAGAACATTAAAAAGAAAATAAGTAATAAGGAGAAATAAAACACATAAATAAAAAACAAGGATAGAATAATAGGGGAATTGCCTCAAGAGCTTGCTAGTTTAAGTTCTCTAGCTTGACCCTTATTCTTAGCTTATAAGAAGAGGCATTTGTAAAATGGATGGTCTCCCCTTTTAGCTTGAGATCTCCTTTATAATATAGCTTTAAGCGATGCTTATTGACTTTAAAAGTTTCATCCTTTGAGTTTGTAATCTTAATGGCACCATGAGGGTAAATCTTCACTATTCTAAAGGGTCCCGACCACCTAATCTTTAGTTTACTTGAGAAGAGTCAAAACCTTGAATTGAATAAGGGAACTTGCTACCCTTCTTTGAAATCTTTTGGTAGGATATGATACACCTAATGTTTTCTTTGAAAATATGGTTATTTTCATAAGCTTGAAGTCAAAGGGCTCAAGTTCTTTTGATTGAAGATTTCTCTTTTCACTGGTAAGATGCATATCAAAGTTCAAGTACCTTATTGCCTAATAAGCCCTATGCTCAAGTTCCATCGATAGGTGACCTACCTTTCCAAACACCAAGTGATAAAGAGCGGTGCCAATTGGAGTTTTGTAGGTGGTTTAATAAGCCTAAAGTGCATTGAGAAGCTTCATTAACCAATCCTTCATTTATGAATTAATGGTCTTTTCAATGATTTTCTTGAATGCTTTATTAGACACCTCAATTTGGACACTTATTTAAAGAGGGTAAGGATTGGTTATCTTGTGATTGATCCCCTACTTCTTTAACAAGGCTTTGAATTGATGGTTGCAAAAGTGTGATCCACTTATACTTTTAATTGCATGTAGGATTCCCAAATTTGTTAAAATATGACTATTGAGAAACTGAATCACCACTTTAGCATCGTTAGGTGTGGCAATACCCTTTACCCCTTTGGAAACATTGTCAACCACCACTAATATGTATTGATTCCAAAGGATTTAGGAAGTAGTCCCATAACGTTAGTGCCTCAAACATCAAACAACTCCACTTTAACCATAGAGTTTAATGGCATTTCATTGTGCTTAGAGATGTTACCTACTCGTTGGCACCTATCATAAGACTTAAACAAAATGAATTAGTAAGCAAAGATGACCGACAAAAACCACTTGGCTATACGTTAACCGCTATTTTGGACGGACCAAAATGTCCTCCACATTCATGTGCATGGCAGTGATGTAAAATATCTCCCATCTCTTCCTTCAATACACATCTCTTTATGATCCCATTAGCATATTCTTTAAACAAGGCTTTTCCCAAAAATAGAATTTAACATCCTGAAGAAACTTTTTATTTTAATGAAAATTGAAGGTCATGAGGAATTATACCGCTTACCAAATAATTGACAAAGTTCACCTACTAAGGAGTTTGGAGAGCCTTAAGAAGAAAGAGTTGTTCATTTGGGAAGGTTTAATTGATAGCAGTACTTACCACCTCTTCTTGAAGATGATCCAATCAAGATAGATGAATGACTACTAGATTCTTGGATCCTTTTTTGTTTTTAATTTCCAAGTTGAACTCTTAGAGCAATAATATCCATCTTATAAGCCTTAGCTTTGCATCCATCTTGGCGAGTAAATATCGAATGACCACATGGTTAATGTAAAGAATAAATTTAGAGCCAAACAAATATGATATATATTTTTCAAAAGTAAGGGCTATAACTATGAGTTCTTTTTTTATTGCAGCATAATGGATTTGTGCATCACTAAGAGTTCAATTTCAATAGTATATGACTTATAGCTTCTTATCTTTTCTCTACCCCAAAATAGCTCCTATCAGAAAATCCATTGCATCGCACATTGATTTAAATGGTAATGACCAATTTGGTTTAGTCAAGATAAGAGTGAAACTGATTTTCAACATTTTAAAGGCATCCAAATAATTATTAAAAAGGTCAAAGGAACATCTTTCGCTAAAAGATCACAAAGGGGATTAGAAATTTTAGAAAAGTCCTTTATGAAATACCTATAAAACCCTCACATGCCCAAGGAAACTCCTAATATCCTTGATAGATGTTAGAAGAGGCAATTTGTTAATCATTTTAATCTTGGTTCAATCCACCTCAATGCCTTCAAATGACATCTTATGTCTAAGAACTATAATCACTAAAAATAGAAAATCATCCATGATTATTTCCACTATTTTCTCCCCCTTTTTTGAGAATATAGCCATTATGCATCTTTAAAACGTGGCCAATTATTGCATAATCCAAATGGCATGCAATGATAGACAAAGAAACCATACGGGCATGTGAAAGTTGTCTTCTCTTGATATTTCAGTGTCATTTAGATTTGATAATAACCCAAATATCCATTTAAAAAGTAATAATATTGATGCCCTGTAAGTCTTTCCAACATTTACTCAATAAAAGGCAGAGCAAAATGATCCTTATGAGTTGTCGCATTTAATTTCATATAATTAATGCACACTCTCCACCCTGTTATAGTTTTAGTGAGAATAAGCTCATTGTTCTTATTTGTTATGACCTTCAAACCCCTTTTTATAGAAACTACCTAAACTAAACTAAATTAAGGGTCATTTGGAATAAGACAGATAATCCCCACATCTAGCAATTTGATAACCTCTTTTCTAACTAACTATTTCATATTGGGATTAAGCCTTATTTGGTGCTGTATGGTGGGCTTATGATTGTCCTCCATTAAGATTTTATGCATGCAAAGTGTAGGATTAATCTCCCTAATATCTGCTATAGTCCAACCCAAGGCCCTAATCCTAATTCTTAAAACCCTTAAAATTTTTTCTTCTTGTGCTTATATGAGGTTATTAAAAATGATAACTAGGAGTGTGTTATCTTTTCCTAAACATGCATACCTAAGATGAGAAGGTAAGGGTTTAAGCTCAAGTTGGGAAGGTTTAAAAATGGAAGGTGGAGTTACGACAATATATTTTTCATAATCCAAGATTCCATAGGAGAAGAAGAAAAAGGGATATCAGGTACTTCAAGAGTAGAGATACTTACCTCATAAGTGCTTTTGATCTCCTTTTTTCAACTCTTGCCATGGCTACCATTTCAATTTCAAGACTTTCTCCTTTGTCCCAAAAAACTTATTTGACACGCTCCTCTATTACATAAATTCTTAGCCATCTTTCATCCTTTATTGTTTTCTTGATAGCCTTACACATGTTGAATACTACCACTTCATCTCCCATATTCAAGGTTAAGGTTCCTCCTTTAACATCAACAAGAGCACCTCTAATTGCAAGGAATGGTCTCCCCTATAAGTAATCTCCCTATAGCTTCTTCCATATCAAGCACCATAAATCCATGGGAATTATGAATTTGTCTACCTTGAAGTTGTCTAATATCTAATTGAATTGTGTGTTGTGGTTTTAAATCAATCCATAAATTTAAGCTCTCCACTTATCTTTTCTCTTTTAAATTATTCTTTAAACCACTTTTCAATTAACTGCAAGAGGACAGTAATAAAAGTAATACAGTGCATAAGGGTTTATATAGATATCATCCTATAGAGACAAGGGCAATATGTATTAGAATATAATGATTGTATTTTTTTTTTCTAGAGATCAACTATTAAAGATGAGAACTAAATCACTAATACATTAAAAATAAACTAAATTTGCAATATCCCTATCCTCATTCATTGGCATTCTCACACGAACATATTCATTACATAAATGATTTGCAATCCCATATAAACATATGCATTGGATAAATGATTATTTAGATATGTGAATTGGATAAGCATGGCAATGGCCATTTAGGGCACTTAAACATATATGTAATGTTTGTATAGTTGCATGACAATTTATCTTATGTTGTGTGCACATTATAGCCTCATAAATAATGGTGTTTTAAAGCTTATTTAAAAGTATAAGGAGCATATGGGGATTAGGAGATGGATGGAGGTGATGAAGGAGTGAGGAAGAGGGGCTAAAAAAGGAAAAGTGAACTTCTAACCAATGAAAATGAGACACCATGATTTGGTCTTATTAGAATAGATTTACAAATTTAATTTTGCATCCTTTAAAAGCTTATTAGAGAGGATAAATGTGACAGACAGTAAAAGAAAGAGAAAGCTAAAAAAGAGAGAAAGAAAAAGAAGAAGAAGAAGAAGAAGAAGAGGGAGAAGAGTGAGCCACCTAGGAAGAAACTCTAAGGTTTTTTTATTTTGGGCAAAGAGTTAAGTTAATTTATCTTCTTCCCATATGAAATTCCTCCCTCATGACTTGTTAATCATTCATGGTTAGTAAGAATTATGGAGTATTTTAGGTAGAGCTCATGTATGGAAGTTAAAATTCAAGGGAAATAAAAGTTTATTATGTTAGTTTTGTTGTTAGAATAGCTTATTGCACCCATGATTTCATAACCCTAGAAGAGGAATTTGGGAAAGTGTAAACCATAGAAGTTATATCCTTATGCCTCATCCAAAAGAATGTAAAACATTTTTACTTAATTTGGTGTGTGTGAAGAGCTATGGCTCCTTTGTTAGGGCTGGTTGACAACCAACTGAAACCTCTTCAGTCTTTCTATTTTCATGTATTTTGATGACCTTATGTGTTGATTTAGACAAAGTGCAAAATATGAAATTGGTAGAGTTATATCCCTTATAAATACCTGTAGAGAATTTTAGTTTGATTTGTTGTGTGGAAATAGATATACATCTTTAATGGTGGTTGACCTTGAACCTGATGAAACTTATTTCACCTCTTAGTTCTATTTTTCAAGAATTTGATGACCATATAATGGGAATTTGATAATGTGTCAAACTTAAAAGTTGTATATTTTTATCTAATATATATTCTTGGAAAATATTTTTGCCAAATACATCATGGTTGATGAGATATTACTTTTTTTATTGTGATTAATTCTCAAAGTGTTGAAAATCTACTCAACCTGAGATTGACCATTTATTTTGGTTACCTTATAGACTGAATTTGATAACATGTACAACATGAAAAAATGTTCTTATATGTGATATATATCTTTTGGTAAATCATATTGGTAATTGGATTTGTACAATTTTAGATATACCCATTATTATAAGACCTACTCAGACTGAGATGACATTGAAACATGGTAGAATTAAAAAATTCACCATATTTTCTATATGTCTTCTATAAGGAAGCCTAAAAGACAGGACTAAACCTACCATAATGGTTGAACACATTAAAAGGTGAGTAAAATCCATAATTACATTCTAATTTGTATGTGTGATGATTTTATGATATGGTTATGTTCTATTACATGTATATGTGATTGAATTATGACATTTTACATGTGACTACAAGTCAAGTGAGAAGTATATGATCTTAATGATTACTTGGTATACCATTATGAATGAACACTTGCATATGGAACTAAAAAGATGTTATGACCGTCTTGTAAAACACTTGCAAATCACTTAGAAAAAGGGACCAGTATGTCTTATTGACATATGTTATTGATCAAATGATTCACTTGTTATAATGCTGACAACAAAATCAACTATCACTTGAGTTACATGAGTTCTCAGGAGCAGAGTTTGCCTTGTAAGGTAATGACAAAATCAATCTATTACATTTACACTTGCATAGTCAATTCTTATACTTGTAATGTATCCTAATGATATTTGATTGTTTATTATGCCATAAGAATTTGATTATTATTTTTATTCATTGAATCACGGCTCACTAAATCATAATTATGTTTTCTAGATACTAAAGCATAAGGTTTGGATACTTTGGAGCATAAAGTTTTACATATAGACACATGGAGCTTAGGTCATCGACTGAATTCCAACTCTCTCTCTCTCTCTCTTTGTGTCATGTACATATACCTAGATAGGAATTAATTTGACGTCACTAGCCTTGAACATTAGTTAACATATATGTACATTAAATACATGTTAGTTTGTATATGTATGTAAGATGAATCAACCTTTATACATATGTATTTTTGGACATGATTGCCATGATTAGTAAATAAAAATAATTATTACAAAATTAACAATTGAATGGCAAAAAGACAAAAGTAATTAAGAAAGATGTTGGCCTAGGACACCAAGAAGTGGGGTTGAATTAGTGGCTTATTTTAAAATTAAAAAGATTGTTTAAGTGTTTAAGAAGTGAAGAAGGAGATGATAAGAATCAACACAAAGGTTTATAATGGTTCAGGTGTTAACAAACCCTATGTCCACTCCCTAATTCTACACAATTAGGTATTTCACTCAACTAAACTTGGTTTTTTCAAGCTCATGCCTAACTTGTATAAATTATATTTTATGGCTCACGCAAAACCCTTACAACCTTGTGTTTTAAAGCTCACATAAAAACCTCTGACAAGTGTTTTGAATAGGCTCACACTTCAACCTCTTATAAGGGTTTTAAAATCTAGGCTACCTCTCAACCTACTTACATTGGTGTTTATTGCTCACACCAAACAATCAATAATACTTAAAGAAGAGTAAAAGAATGAGTAGCAAATTGACAAAAGTTTAGTTATAATTAATTCAATTATCTTGCATTTATATTTGCTTGGTGGAGTATTTATAGCCCATATCCACCAAAGAGATGTTACTCTAAAACTATCCCTAAATCTCCAAGTTGTGCGAGGCAGATTTTGCATTAAATGCTTATCAGGTAGAAGTTGCGGTCGCTACTATTATTTTGCGGTCGCGAATTTTCAATTTGCACTAATGAGATGGAAATCGCGGTAAGGAACCCCATTTTGTGTCTAACGACTAGTTCATGTGTCCTTTATCCATTGGTTGTCTAAGAAATATAGCTGTTATGTTCTACCAGCTACTTAAAAGTCGCGGTCGCGAATTTTGTTTGTCATGGGTACAACTGAGACCGTGAATTCCTCTGTTTGGTAAGGGAACTTCAATTTCTTGAGTTATGGTAGCAATCAAATATTTGCCCTCGTAATTTTTGATTTCCAACGGTTACCTTGGATACTTGGCGTGTTGTGGCTATGGTTTCAGTTCCCTCATTTATCACTATGAAATTTGCAGTCGTGACATAAGACGCTATAGCTAGTGTGAATTCCTCTGTGACTCAACTTTATTTCCTTCTGCTAAGTGTCAACTGCAAATTTGCCCGCAAATTCCTTTAGCCTAGCTCTATCCATCCTTATAACTGATTCAGAATCGCAATTTATGGGATACAGACTGTGAATTTGGATGGCCTTGTAAAGGTTGGAGATTTTGATTTTCATCCAACTTCTAATGAAAAAATTATCGTATAAAGTACAAAACAACACTTAATGAAAACATTAACACTGATTAATCTCTATTGTCAAGATCAAAAGAGGTTCATGACTTAGGTTTAACCAACCTAGTCCAACAATCTACCCCTTTTTGATTTTGACAACTTAGATTGATCTTAAGGAAAATCAAATGCATGAGTTGTGAAGTTAGGATAGTCAATGATGAAATGATCAGTGAATACCTAAAGAATGATCAAAGAAAAATTCCAAGGATTATAAGTTTGAAAAAAGAAAATTATCCCTTTCAACTTATGGTTTTCTTAAGTACATTATGTATTTTCTCTCCATACTTCTCTCTCCCCCTTTGGCAAGATCAAAAAGAGGATAAATATGAAAAATTAAATGAACTGCATAAAGGTGAGATAAAGAGATCATAAGGAGCAAATAATAACTCACATAATTATAAGAGTTGTAATCATATAACATAAAAAATTGTAATCACATAACATATGAGACAAAGAATTTGCAAATCAAACACTTGTATTTATGTATAAACTGTGGGATCAATAGTGTTTTCATTAAGAAATTAAAAACAAAGTAGAAAAATAGAAATCCTTAAGACAATCTAAAATAGAGGAGAACTATCATCATCTCTGGAATCGTCTTATTTTTCATTATCTCCGCCTCCATTAGCTTCATCACCCGCCTTAGCCTCTTGAATGTCTTCCTCTTTTGGTGTGTCGTCCCAATCCTTAAAATTTGGAAGATGGTAGTGAGGAGCACCTACTTTCTCTTATAAGTCCACCAAGTCACTATGTAAGAGGGAAAGGAGGAGAAATCTTCTTTTGAGTATACTCATCACCTTATCCAATTTTTTATTGATGGTGGAAAGAGAAATTTTGGTCTTAGGTTTTAGTTGAGGAGATGGGATTGGTTGTTCTCCTTCTTCAATGACAAACCTTTTTGTTTTAGAGGCTTGGGATGTTTCCAACCTTTTTGCTACAAAATCATCCAGAGTATAAGCATAAGAATCAAGGTGAATAGCTTTAGCATTGATGAGGTAAGTGAGGTTCATAAAGTTTTGAGCGGGAAAAAGCTTTTTAGTGAGGAATTTTTCATTTTCATCATTAAGAGCACCAACATATTGGTTGATGGCAGTTACATGAGAAGGGAGAAGAAACTGACTTTATGGTTTGGTGCTCATGTGAATCAATTCATCCATATGATAATGACCAGTTTGTATAGGCTTGTTTTTGACATGGTAGAAAAGGAAAGCAAAATCCTTTTGGGACAACTTTTCGTTACCATCCCCTCTTAGCTTAATAGAGAAGATGATGATATGATGAAGTAGCCATAAAGGTAGGGTTCAGAGATATGATGAAGTAGCCATAAAGGTGGGGTTCGGATGTATTGGGCTAAGGAGGTTTTAGGGTCATGTTTGGTCTCGATGGAAACTTCAGACTAAAACTTGTAATAAATGACATCAAGAGCAAAAATGACGAACGAAATGTCATCTCCGACTTGAAGATTGAAAAGATTGGATAATTATTCAAAAGTCATGAAAAAAGAGTCTCTAAAAGCACGAAATACTAACCCATATTGATCGACACGAGATTCTGCTCTCTGGCTTATAGTCACAGTACACATGAATTCTCGCATAATTTTTAAATATTCGAGCTCGTAATGAAACCACCCTATGTTAGAAAGAAATGTGTGGATTTCATCTTTGATTCCCAATGACTCAAGAAGAAAAGTAGAAGGGATTTTGTTCGATAGGATGATCTTGGAGGCATTCACCTTGTAGCGATCCTTCTCTTCTTTTATAATCCTTTTCATCTGGTGGAGAGTCGAGGGTCTAGAAGGCTGTGCTACTGCCTTTCCCTTCTCTACTCTTAAAGCTTTCTCAGGGGCTATTTGAGAATGAAGAAAGATTGGTAGATTTTGAGATTAAGGAAGAAAAGAGATGAAGATATTTGGTAGAAATGAGTAAAAATACTATTTGAGGGGTTTATAGGCTAGGAAAGGGTGTGAAAATGTCTAAAAATAGTCATAAATGAATTAAATGAATGAGTGCAATCAGTTGGCAATCAAATTACTTAAATGTGTTATAGTTACCAAAAATCACGATCTCGATCTACAAGTCGCGACTGCTAATTCTAAAAAATATGAGTAACAGACAAAAAATCGTCAGGAAACGGTGCATTTAAAGGTCAAAAGTTTTGAAATTTGAACAAATTCGCAGTAGGGATTGAAAGTCAAGATCCCAAATTAATGGTTGTCAGTTGAGAGATGAGTACATGTAATTCATGACTGTGAACCACAAAATAGTGATGTGAATTACAAGGCAAAAAAATAAACAAAATTTTAAGACTTGACATCTAAAACTATGATCCACTTTGATATTTTGATGTTTAATTCATGCAAGTTGGCATTTAAAAGCACAATTACACACAAAATTAGGACATCTTAAAGGAATAAACATCACATATATCACACAAGGCAATCATTCAATCGTGGAATAATGCAACATATAGAATGATCTAATTTTTCACTTTTAGAGAGCTTCCATCAAGCATTCCCAACTTTCTCTTAATGAAATTTATCCTTTTTTCATTGAGAGGTTTAGTGAAAATGTCCTCAAGTTGATGATTTTATGTTTATAAATTCTACCACAACATCAACAATTTGGACATGATATCTAAGAAAGTGATGCCTAATGTCTATGTGTTTGCTCTTAGAATGTTGGATAGGATTTTTGGAAAGATTTATTGCACTAGTGTTGTCACATTTGATGGGAATATGATCAACAACTTTGCCATAATCCTTTAATTGTTATTTCATCCAAAGGACTTTGATGCAACAACAACCCACAACTATATATTTAGCTTTGGCGGTGGATACGACAACCGAAACTTGCTTCTTACAAAACCAAAAGACTAAACACTCTCCTATAAATTGGCAAGTTTCAGAAGTGCTCTTTCTATCTAAAAGACTACTGACATAATATGTAACATCCCTTTCCATATTCATTGGCATTATCACATGAACATATTCATTGCATAAATGAGATGAAATCCCACATGAACATTTGCATTGGATAACTGATCATTTAGATGCGTGAATTGGATAAGCACGATGATGACACATGCACCATTACATTTGAGACACTTGAACATATATGTAGTGTTTGTATAGTTGCATGACAAATTGTTTTATGTTGTGTGCTTGTTATAGAATCATAAATAATGGTATTATAAAACTTATTTTAAAGTATAAGGAGCATCTAGGAATTAGGAGATGGATGGAGGTGCTTAAGGAGTGAAGAATAGGGGCTAAAAGAGGAAAGTGAACTTCCAACCAATAGGAATGAAACACCATGATTTTGTCTTGTTGCAATAGGCTTACAAGTGTAATTTTTAACCCTTTAGGATCAAAATTAAGTGGTTAGTTATAAGGTATAGTAGAAGAAAGAGAGAGCTAAGGAAGAAAGAAAGAAGGGAAGAAGAAGAAGAAGAAGAAGAAGAAGAAGGAGAGGAATAAGTGTGAGCTGCCTAGGAAAGAATCCTAAGGTTTTCTAATTATGGGACAATAGGTAAGTTAATTTATCTTCTCCGTACATGAAATTAACCCCTTATGAAATGTTAATCATGCATGGTTAGTGAGAATTATGGATTAATTGAGGTATAGCTATTGGATGGAAGTTGAAATGCAAGAGAACAAGAGCTAATTGTGTTGGATTTTGCCGTTAGAACAAGATTTTGTACCTACAATTTAATTACCCTAGAACAGGAATTAGGGAAAGTGCAAAATATTGAATTTGTGGCTTTATATCCCATATAAATGTGTATGAAGCAGTTTTGCTTGATTTTGTATGTGTGAGCAGTTATGGATCCTTCATTAGGGCTGGTCCATAACCAATCGAAATGACCTCAGTCTTTCTGTTTTCTTATATTTTGATGGACTTATGTTCTGATTTTGATAAAGTTTAAAACATCAAATTTTTAGCTTTATATCCCCTCTAAACACCAGTAAAGCAGTTTTGATTGATTTGTTATGTGGAAAGAGATATGTCTCATTGATTAGGGCTGACCCTGTACCCGGATGAAACCCTACCTTTCTTTTAATTTCATTTTCCAATAATTTGATGGCCATAGATTCAGAATTTAATGATGGTTCAAACTTCAAAGTTGTATATTTATGCCTGATCTACATACTTGTGAAATGTTTTTGCAAAATCCAGCATGGTTGTTAAGGTATTATCCCTTCATCATGACTATTTGTCAACATGTTACTAACATGCTCACTGTGAGATTGGTCCTTTGTTTGGATGACCTTATAGACTGAATTAGACAATGCGTAAAACATAAAAAATGTTCCTTTATATGTTTTGTAACTGATGGTAGATTATTATAGCAATTGCATTTGTAACATTTGAGACACACCCAAGAATGTAAGACCTACTCAGACTGAGATGACATTGCAATAGGGTAAAATTTAAAAATTCACCACAATTTTTGTGTGTCTGATTTTAGCATGAAATTTGAATTTACTATATCATTATATGTCAAGTTTGTTTGAAAAAGAGAATCAAGTCATTTGGATAAGTATATATAGAATTATTGCTATGAGAGTGTAGCAAGCTTAGGCTGCAATATAAGGAAAAACATGCATAAACACTAGGTCCACTTGCATGGATCATGCCATAGTTGCATACCAAGCATTAATAATCATTTTGGCATACTTATAGCCATTTATGTATCAAATTTTAGGATCTCAACACTTTAAGGAAGCCCTAGAGAGAGAACCAAACCTACTGTAAAGGTTGGTTACATCAAAAGTTGAGTAAAACGATAATTAGATTCTAATGTGTATATGTGTAATAATTTTATGATGTGATTATGTCTTATTACATGTATATGTGATTGAATTGTTACCTTTTACATATGAATACAAGTCAAGCAAGAATATGGTCTTAATGATTACTTGGTATATCATTTGTGAATGAGCACTTGCACATGGAACTAAAAGGATGTTGGGACCGGCTTGTCAAACACTTGCAAATCACGTAGAAGATGAACCAATAGGTTGCATTGGCACATGTTATTGATCAAATGATTCACTTGTTATATGCTGGTTAGCAAAATCAAATGTCACTTGAATCACATGAATTATCGGGAGCAGTGTTTGCCTTGCATGGTCACGACAAAAATTAATTGCATAGTCAATTGTTATACTTGTAATGTATCCTGATGATATTTGATTATTGATTGTGCCATAAGAATCTGATTATTGTTTTTATTCATTGAGTTGCGACTCACCAAATCGCAAAATTTTTTTTTCAGATACTGAAGCATAAGATTGGACATTTTGGTGCTTAGGGTTTTGCATCGAGACACATAGACCATTGGTCATCAGCTTAATTCCAACTCTCTCCCTGTGACACTCCAATTAATAATCATTTAATTTTCTCTCTAAGTCTATCCATTGTCATTTAAAAGACCTGATTAATTTTTTTTTTCACTATGTCTATTATTCACCACTTAGTAACTATTTACAA
>CATIWR010095804.1:0-10318 GCA_949677035.1 Omphalea diandra | reverse complement strand
TATATATATATATATATATATATATTTCTGAGATTAAATGACCTTGAGGAGCAGCTATAGCAAAATCAAAGATTTAAGTGAGTTTGATTAAATGATTGTGATAATTTTGTGGCGATAGATTTTGAGTAGTAGATTAAAAATTTTATATCAGAAGTTACACAGATTTTTCACTGTTGATCTTATTATATGTTTATATTCTAAATGTTTAGTATTACAGATTAAAATTTGAGGTTGATCCAATGGTGATAAATGTATTAATAGCAAAAGCTGTTAGATTATGGACTTGTGCAAGACTATTATAGAAAATAATTAATTTAAAATAGTAAATAATATTATTTTCATCTGAAAATTCATATAAAGTATCTTCAATATGTCTAGTTATATATATATATATATATATGAAAATTTTTGAAATAACTTAAGTACAGGTTTAATATTTTTATTTATTTATTGTCCTGCAGAGACTGCAATGTAAAACAACCCAATTTTAGTAATTATTTGCGGTACTAAATAACATCAATTTGATTTTAAAATTTATAAGTATTATTCTAGATATGTCGAAATTTATGTATAATATTCTTAGAATTTTTAGAGCAACATTGATAAAAGTTATCTTATTAAATTTAATTATTATTCTATTCAAAGTTATGTTTAGGACAGCTTGCTAACAGTATTTAATTAGTAAGATTGTTAGAGTTAGGAAATTAAGTGATTTATTAGGACTACTTATTTTATTAAATTGAAAATCAGACCACAACTTTACAGAATTAATCCAAATCAAAATGCCCAAGAATTAAACCAAAATTATATATATGTTATTGTAATCTCCAATTCAATATCATAACCTCCCCCTCTCAAAAAAAAAAAAAAGTACAGAAAACAAAAATAAAAACCAAACCAAATGGGACTAAAAGAGCTATTGCCTTCGGTTCAACACTTTATCCTCTTATTTTTTCTCAGTGAACATTAAAGTATCGTTTACGTTATTACATTATAATATTGTAATTAATAATTTACCATTGAATTATATAAAAATTATTATATATCATTGAATTAGATAAAATTAGATATTGTTGTATCAAATAAAAATTATTATTTATCACATTATTTAAACATATTATATAAATCGTTACGGTCAAATTCACCTTCTTTTTTCACTTTGAGAAACGCTAGCCAGGGTGCAAAGTAAGAAGAGAACATCAGTTGGTGGACACGCCGTATAAAAGACTTTGAGCTACATCATTGGAGTTTCTGTTGTCGTCGTCTTCTTCTTCCACTTTCTTTTTTTCTTTGTCCGTTTTATTTTCTTTTTTAGTGCAGTAATATTAGTACGCCCACCATTTTTTTTTTCTCCAGCAATCATATGCGAATTAAGGCATGTTTAGAGGACAACTTTTGTGATGAAAAATACATTGCACTGTGAAATTTGTTTCACTTTACTTCAATATTGATTTTGATAGTTGACCCGCCACCACTTATAAAACAATTGATTAACGTGTGAAGCTGAAGCACCAAAAAACTTTTTTAATCCAACTTTGCTTCTTTATAGTGAACTTAGTATAAACAGTGAGATCTTTTTATAAGTTTGTGATGAAGTATATGAAGTTTTGATGATAGATTGCTGAGTTAAGTTTTTTGAAATTTAATTATTTAATAATGAATTTGAGTATAATGATTGATATCTTTTCATGAGTCTGCATCTATGCAGTGACATAATTAGAAATTAATTTTACAGGGGGCGAGGGTTAAAATTTTTTTGATACAATTAAATATATATTTAACAATTAAAATACTAAAATAACAAGTATAAAATTAATTAAAGTATATAAATGCACACGCTCCAAAACTTCTCCATATTTTACCATAAATAAACAATCAAAATAAAGTCATATTACTTAATCACAATCCCTAAAATAATGAATTTTTAATCACCATTCATAATTCACAAACCAATAAAATTTTCAATTCAATTCACAATATATTTTTAATTTAAATTTTTTTATTTCTAATTCACAATAAATTAATTATTTTTAATATATTTTCTATTTTTCTATAACTTCACAATATTTTTAATTCACAACAAATTAATTAAGATATGTAATTCACAATATATCTTTACTTTAAATTTCTTATTTCTAAATTAGGATTCTTATTTCAAAATTCAATCAATTCACATTTTTTAAGATTTTATACTTGGATTGCTAAGTTAATCTCTGTAAAATTTGCAATTAAATTTTGTTCAAAAAAGGATCGAGCTTTGTTAAATGAAATTTTTTATTTAGAAAAATGATTGGAAGTTCTAGTTTGTTAAAAATGAATTTTAAGAAGGTGTTAGCGAGATCACAACTTTTTAACTCTCCCTTTAAATTGGATCGTACAACATGTGGAGCACACATTCTCACATGTAGTTGTATGATCCAATATAAATATGGAGTTAAAAAATTATACGACAACAATTGATAATTAATATTAAAAGAAAAGTGTGGAATATATGATTTAATATTTAATATTTTTTATTAGACTTTGAAATTTAGTTTATATATAATGTTTAATTTCAGACTATCTTCTCATATTTTCATATATATTATTTTAATGTTTTATTTAGGTTTTAAAGAAAGCAAATGGTTTGCAAATTGAATGTTTTAAAGCATGTTATGGCCATTAAGATTGAGTTAGGCCTAAAAAACGATGATCAGTTGAAGCCAAATGGAGGGAAATAGGATGAGCCAACTATTGTGTCTGCACTAAACCTAAGCCTTGATTCAGTAACTTAATTTCTCCTATCACTCTCTCATAAACACAAACCTTCACTTACCTAACAACCACTAGTTCCAAATACCGATCTCTTCTCAAAAGCTACCATCAGATCCAAAAACCACCTTCTCCATCTTGGCACAACCTTCTTGACTTTGATCTAAAATAAAATCCCCACCCTCCCCCCGGATATTCACATCAAATGCGAAGAAGAAGAAGAAGAATGGACCACTGGAAACATCCTCATCATGAAAATAACACTACTATGATGTAAAAATAGCACTACTAAAAATATGTAAAATTAGAATTTTATTTAATTAATAAAAATAAAATTATTTTTTTGGACTATCAATCTTGATTCTTGTTGTTTAATTAAACTTATGAATATAAATCCAAATATAAGTTAATCTCATGACCATTTAAATGAAGTATATTTGAATAGCTAACCAAGAAAAATTGCAATATACGATTTAATTGATATAATTAAATTATGTGCTTTAATGTAAATTTATTTATTAAAGAAAAAAATTAGAAAAATGATTTGTCTTTTCATATTTTAAGAGTAGCTTCATTGCCGGTATCCTAAATTCTTATGTTCTTATTGCTTTTTTTTTTTTAATAATTGTAGAAAGGGACAAAAAATAAATTATAATGCATTAACAAGTAACTTACCATTCATAGCATCTTTTCTTTCTCTACAATAGAATAAAGAAGGCTTGACGTACGTACCAAAGCAAAAAAAGAAAAAGAAAAAGAAAATATGATTCCTGTCAGGTGGGTAAATTCGGTCAAAATTATAATTATTATTTCAATTAGTAAAATCTGATTAAATTAAGAATAATTAGTGATTTTAATGATAACGTGACTTTTATTATATATAAAGTTAAATGACTCAACTGGGGTAGAATATGTATAGGAAAGTAATAATTATCTTCAAGTCATTATCAAGATTACTAATTATTTTTAATTTGGCTGGACTTTTCTAATTAAAATAACTGTCATAGTTGAGTGACTGTGATTAAACAAAATTAATTTTTCAAAACCATTATAAAATTTGGCCCTAATTTCAGTGAATACTGATTTAAATTACCCCCTGTCAAGTTCTTATCTCAACTGCAAAGACCAAATCTATATACTAACAAATCTCACTAACTTAATTATCAATATTCAACTGTTTATTAAGTATGATATGCTGAGGTCGAAGAGCATTCATTACATTTCTTCTTTGCTTGAAGTAGCAATTGTTGCTTCGCTCCATTGAGTTGCATCAATAGTACTGTAAGTAACTTTACCGTACTAATCTTGGGTTAGCCTAGAAGGAAAATGGTTAGCTTGTTGTTGGGTTAGGCTTGTGCAAGTTTGAGACTTTCTTTCCTACATTCTCTCACCAATAAATAACAAGTAACCTTACCGTTTTATTGGACTTAATAGGCATATGTTCTTTTATCATGTATCATTTCTGGTGTTACAGGGCTTAGATTAGAATAGACATGGCTAAGTGATTCTTATGTCCTCCACTCCACCAAATGCATGTAGGACCAAAGCAAAAAAGAAAAAGAAAAGGAGAAAAAGATGGCATGTTCTTATCCTAACAAATCTCACTAACTTAATTCTCAATATTCAACTCTATATACTAAGCATGATATACTGAAGTCGAAGAACATTACATTTCTTCTTTGCTTGAAGTAGTAATTGTTGCTTTGCTCCATTGAACTTACATGTATACTGTACCTGGAGCAAGTTGCATCACTAGTCCTGTAAGACAAAGCTTGTGATTCTTTCTACTTATAGGCTTAAGTCTTTCTGTATCCTTCTTTGCAGATTTTACGACATTATTTTTCGGGAGTAATATCTTTAGCATACGACATCTCAGTCATCCCCGAGTAAGTTGAAGATTTTCTTTGTTCTCTCGTCCTTAATAGCAATGACATGTAAGCTTATTTACTATGAAATTTTGTCTTCTTATATTCTAAATGCATTTACTTGAGTTTCCCCCTTTTCTTCACATCCTATATGTAGAGTACATACATGGTAATTAATTAGTGTGCTGAACTTTTAACATTGTTCTCACTGAAAATTGCCTGTTCTTGTTTGTTGGAGGTGACATATCTTTCTTCTTGTTATATTGATAGATTAACTACGCATCCAAGTCCAATAATCACTCCTGAAAATAATAGAAAGACGGGTTACGAAAATTGGAGTCATTTCATGAGATTAAACCTAGAAGGTCAAGATCTGTGGGTTGTTATAGAACCAACAAATCGAATAATTGATTATCAGACTTGGAAAAAGAAGAACGGTGAAGCATTAGAAAGATTCATGTGAATCAGAGTCAAATGATATGATTAGGGAATGTAAGTTAGCCAAAAACGCATGGGATACTTTGGCCAAAATGAACAAACGGAAACTACTATTCGAGCCATCAATCAATCTGGGCGACCTATCCAAACTCCCAAAACCACCAGTGCCAACAGGCTCTCCATGTTACAAGGACTTGATTAGTAAGGACAGTACTCTGATATTTTACTCTCTCTCTCTCTCTCTCTCTCTCTTTTGTGCACTGGGAAAATATTAATGAGGCAGTGAAAGTTCAAATCCTGAATTAATTCCTGCATACGACCACTGCGCTGGGCTATTGGCCAATAAATTGTGATGGGTTTTTACGACACTTTTTATATTAATGTTAATATAATTTTGGCAGAGCTTTTTATGTTGAGCGCAAAACATTTGGGCCACTTTTCAAGGCTATAAGTAGCGGGAGTTGGGATGCTACAAAAGACTTTCTGGGTCACGATTCCGAGGCATTAACTGCTAAATTTTCAAGAATGGGCCGATTGCCTATTCATTTTGCAATCTTGTGGGGGCATGCCAGTATTGCTGGGAAATTGGTTGAAGTGGTGGCAAAAGAAGACTCGGAAATACAAGATTCATCTGGCCTTACGGCCCTGCATTGTGCCGCTGGAAGTGGAAGCACCAAGATTGCAGCTTGCATAATTAAAAAGAACAACAAGTTGGTTCACATTCCAAACCTTGAGGGGTGTCTTCCAGTCGTGCATGCATGCGACTCAGTACCTGTACCGTTTCACACTCTGAAATGTTTTACCCAGAAAGTGGGATCAATGGACATACACTAGTCTCTATATCTATTGTTCGCAGAATGCTTGGTAAGATTGATCAATTAAATTTCCAAACAGCTAACATCCAGTGCTCTCTCTATGTCTAACCCTTTTCTTATCTTTTTACTATTTTTGGGTGTGTTACATTGCAAGATATTACCTTGGATCTACTTCAGCGTTGCACAAATTTGAGTGCTGAGGAAGGCGCTGTAAGACATTTGCTGATGCTATCTGAGACTGCTTTCTTGTTCCCTAGTGCTTCACGTCAGCTTAGCTTTTGGAAAAGATGGATTTATTCCGGTAGTGTCCTCCTTCCATTTCGCTTCTTTGTATTTCTTTTCCTCTTTAAACAGTAGCACTTAGGAAGTTCAGTCCCACATTACATCAATGAGCTACACAATCACGAAGCATGCGGCTTTAAAAATAGTTGATAATACGGTGAACCTCAGACCGATTAAGATTCCCAAATATTTAATACTAGCATATCTTATAAGTAATTTGCAGCTGTATCCACTTTATTATAATAATTTTTTTTTGAGTTACAACTGGAAGAGAGAGATTCGAACTCAATACTTAACTCAAGTCCAGATATGTTTCTACTGTCAAGTTAAGCCTATGGGTACCACTCAATTATAATCATAATTAGTAGATAACTCGGATTTACACAATATGTAGTGTAATAATTTTGTAAATTTTTTAATCATTTTATTATAGTATATCAAATTTAAATATATAAAATATCAGAATAAATAATTCTTAAACTAAGACATACATATTCATTTATTTTCAATTGAATTTTTGTCATTTATGCATTAATCAAGATGATTTTTAAATTAATCTACATTATATATGATATTTTTTTCATTTTAAGTTTCTTAAAAACATATTATTGAAAAATTACCCCCAAAAAAAAGATAATTAAAAGAAAAAAACATAAAAAGAAATGGTATAATTTCGATTTTATTCAATGAATCATTGAATTAGTATTATAATCCAATTTAATTAATCAATTTGTATCATCATATTAATCCTACACTTAAAAATACAAAGAATTCAAAATAACATAAAATTCAAAAAATAAAGAATCCATCACAGTAGAATTAAATAACGTTATTTGACAATATTATTAAATCTATCACGGTAGAATTCATCTTGTTTTTATTGTTTGTAATTGAAAGTTTATGTTTTTTGCCTAAGCTGTACACATACAGCCTCCATCTGAGGTGTTGAATGCCATTCATGTGCAAGTTTCTGAAAACAACCAAAACAGTAGGCAAGAGAACCAAAACAGTGGAAACTTAATGGTGCGATGTATGTAATGTATCCCTCCTTTATATATAGCATACTCATTCACATGACACATAAAATTTCAGAGAGATTCTTAATTTCATTCATAACTTCATTTAACCTTGTGGGCAGTGTTGGGTCAATGGCGTGGATTAATTCCACCTCTCCTCAAATTTTCTGGTATATAATCAACTTCACGTTTCTGCAATAATATATATATATATATATATATATATATATATATATATATATATATATATATATGCATCTTCAAAGTTGTAACCTTTTGCCCTTTGGGAATCAAGCAAGTATATGTCCTCAAGTTAACACATATCTACGCCCCTGAAATTCTGCAACGCATCTGTCGCACAATAACAGCGTTCAATCTTGAAGAAATAAAATCCTATAAAATAGAAATTGCACTTTTTAAAGCTATAAAGTATGGGAATATTGACTTTGTTATTGAGATTATTACAGCCAATCCAGATCTTATCGGTAGCGTGGACCTGTAGACATATGATAATGTCCAGAATTGCATATCTCCAAGAAAAGATTTTTAGCCTCATATATGGGCTTCATATAAGAAATTCTCTTTTGATTAGAGCTACAGATGTTTTCGGGAATAATATGTTACATTGGTCAGCCATGCCAGCACCTTCTTCTCGACTGGATCTCATATCAGGTGCAACTCTGCAAATGCAGACAGAACTACAATGGTTTAGGATACCTACTTCCTCACATATCTATTTATTTATTTGTCATATATATATATATATATATATATCTATCTATTTATTTATTTGTCCTATAGGATTATATTATAACAATAATTTAAGGAAAATGATTCATGTTTTATTAATAAAATAAATATTTTTCAATTTAAAAAATCTCAAATATAAGTGTCAAATATAAAAACAATAAAAAAAGATGTTTTATATGCGAGATTGTCGCCAATAGGAATATATATACAATTAACAAGAATGATCCATCAAAAAAAATATTTTACGAGTACAGAAACCTAGCTATATTTAGAGAACTCTTATATCATGGATTTATAGTGGTTCTAACTTCAATACGTGTCTTTTTTTTTTTTTATATTTTTATGGAATTATTTTTTAGTGACACGTGTAGTATGTATCATCATAATAGTCCGGTCGCCATCAATAAAGTGCGGATGTAAATTTATTTTTTTCTTATAATTCAAACATTTTTCTTATAATTGAAGTCTCTTTTTTTTTCTTTTTATTTTATTGACATTTTTTCTTTATTATTAAAAGTAGAATAAATTGATAAAATATTTAGTTAGTTTGGTTCAAATTTCTATTATTATTATTACTATTTAATTTTAATTTTAAAAGTTTTATTTTATATCAAATTAAATAAGTTAAATTTTTAAAAATAAATGAATCTGATAATTTAAAAACTTAAGATTATATAATCATTCATATATTTTTAAAAAATATTACAAATAACTTTTCATTAAACTAAACTTCACAATGATAGTCAAAACAAATGTACTTAGAAATCAACAACATTGTACCTTCAATAAAAAATAATGTACTTAGGGTAATAATAATGTATCTAAAATAATAAAATAATATAACAACACTAATGTACTTATGATTATCGGAAATATAAAAGATTATTATAACTTTTTATTACAAAAGTCAAGATAGAAAACCGATGTACATCCAATATAAAATTAGTGTACCTTATTTAGAACATTAATTTTGATTAATATCAAAAGTTATCTTTAGGTACAATATCAATTATCATATAATTTATCACCAACTTAAGTCCATATCAACATCAAATATTCTAATCCATTTTATGTAACCATTACATGATTCTATTCAAAACACCTAACTTTAAATAATATAAAATATAAAAAATTATACACAAAAATAAAGACTCATTTCAATATGAAAAATGATAGAAAATATTTATTAAGAATATTTATGATAGAAATATTTATTAAAGAAGATATTTTGAATAGAATCTTCGTGATTTTACATAAAAACGAAAACTTTCAAAGCAAAAAAATGGAAACTAAAAATTTTAAATTATTGATTCTATTGCAAAGTATTATTTTGAAATTGTAAATCTCACACATATAACTAAATGTAATTTTACAAAACACAAAAAATAAACATGTATTGAAGTTAGAATCACGATATAAGATAGATATGAATTAATGTTATAATTTCCAATATTTAGAGATCACTATGGGAGTGGGCCACACATGAATGTGTTCAAATGATGTGGAAAATTCCTACCTTATGAACTCAAAATAAATCTATATTGGGATCGGAAAAAAAAATTAGACTTATTTTCAAATATTTTTATATTTATTATATATAATTATATTTATTAAGTGTGTGTATATATATATATATATAGCATAAAATATTTTATTTTATAATTTAATATAATTATTTAAAATATAATTTAAAAATAAAAAATAAAAAAATAAAAAAAGAATTCTCACAAAAATAGAGACGGCAAAAATTCTCCCTATTCGGAGAGTCAAATAAGGAACAAGGGATAATACTTCACCACCACCGTTGTCATTCAGATCTCTATTTAATGATAGACTAAAAATTTTGCATTAATGATGAAATATGTATAATATGTGTATTGACATATATAAAAATAATTATATTAATATTCTTTACTAATTGCTAATTAACCATCAATTTTTCTATTTTTTCTATTTTAAAATTCAAAAGATTTTTTTTAATTAATCCATCTATAAATTAATAGAATTTTGCAGCTTCATAATATTAAATATATTTTAATATCATTAATCTAAAATTCATAATTACTTTTTTAAAAAGAGAAATTCATTAATATTGTAGAAATTTTAACTTAAATTTAATTTCCATATGATCTCGCCTTTAATAGTAAAATAAAATATAAGTTTCTTAATTGATATTATTTCATTATGTTAAATTATGCTAAAAATATATTTCATAAATGATAAAAATGTGAATTTAATTAAAAAGGTGTTGAATCATATTTTTAGAATTTAGTATAAATAAATTAATAAAGATGTTTAAAAAATTTTAAACTAACAAGCATAAACATGACATGATAATTTAATTTCAAATGAAAATTAGAAAAGAAAACTAAGTACCATAATTTGGTGGCATCTAGTGACA